>APFE030016760.1:0-74214 GCA_000404065.3 Pinus taeda | reverse complement strand
ATGATTAGATTAATACCCATTAATATTTTAATTTTCCTAAGTTTAGACTTAGGAACCCCATTAAAAATATTAATTATTTTAATAAAATCACTTCTGGGTGGAATTTCCCAAAATGCTTTCTGGGTTCTTTGGAATACATGTGCCAATCCTCCCTACGAAATTTGAGGCTGAGAGTACATCCAATGCTACCCCAAATCAACACTCCCTCTTGGCGAGGAATGTGCTCTTGCAGTTGCAATACACTACTGCTGCATACTTCTTTGGCTCTGAAGCATCGTCCTCTGCGCTGTTGGTGTCTAACATGCTGTCCACCAACTACTGCGCTATTGCTGCTACTGTACTGTTGCTTTTGACACTGCCACTACCAATGCTACATCTGTACTACAACTCCCTCTCAAATGTTGCATTTGCTATGTTGCTAGCACTGCTAGCACTGCATACGTACTGCAACTCAGTTGCTGAGAGAAGCAACTGAAAACACCCAAGACTGGACAAGTATCTAGTGGAGACACCTCGGTGTTGAAAGCCTGACTGTTGCTAGTACCATGCTGTCTTCTGAAGCCACTGCGCTGCTGAAGCTCTGCACTGTGCCTCCACGCACTACTGCCTCTTTGCTTTACGGTGCTCACATTCTGGCGCTACTAACTACTGCATCTGTCAAATCAACACTCCATGGCACCAACTGAAAACTCCTCCATCCTGCTACCGCTAATTATGGGCTCCCATAGTAAGGTGAAGATCCAATAGGTGGGCTCCTCAAGGATCCTGCCCATCTTTAGCTCTATCGAACTACAGTTCTATATCAGCCCACCCCCCTCCTGGAGGTATCTTGGCTGTCATGGCAAACTCCTCTTGCTCAATCTTTGCGGCTGCAACCTTAGGATCATGCTTATCATCCTTGTCCTTTTTCTTCAAAGGACACGAGGATGCACAGTGGCCCATCTCGCCACATCTGAAGCATTTCACCTTGGAGACATCCTTCTTTCATCTCTGTTGCCCCTGCTGCCCCTTTGATGCAAGGGTTGCGTTATACTGCTCCTCTACTTTGGGCTTCAACCCACTGCTGCTGTTGCTTCCATCAAGTTTGACCTTGACTAGATCCCTCCTCAGCTCTTCTTGTTTTAGAGCTACCCACATCTCATCCCAATTTGGCAATGCTGCTTTGCCCAGAATACTCTGGACGAAGACTTGCCATTCATCCAAGGCAGAATTTAGAGGAAGTCTCACTAACTCCGAATCCTGAGGTGTATGTCCTGCAGCTGACAACTCATCATGGGTCTCCTTCAGTTTTGTGAGGAATGGATCCACACGTTCTCCCTTCTGCATCTGTGCAAATCTCAACTTTTGTTCTAAGTAAATCTTATGCTGCTCGGAAGATCCCTGATACAATGTGGCCAAGGCATCCCATATTTCCTTAGCAATCTCTCTGCTAACAATGTGACATACCACATGATACTTGACTCCATCCAGAATCATCCTTTTCGCCTTCGCCATCTCATCTCTGTACTTCTTCAGCGGATCTGCATCTGTAGGGACAACTACCACACTATCAACATACATCTTGAGGGCATGCTCATCTAGAAGGAAGTACATTCTAGCCTTCTAGATGACGTAGTTGGAAGCTCTGTCCAGCCTGTCCTAATCCCTCAAGCCATTGGTTGCCATATCCTCCGGAAAATGTCGAACAACTCCCTCTTTCTCCCTTTTGCGTAGCTTCTACGCTGGCTTACGTACTCCCTGATGGAGCTGGTAAGTCTGCTACTCCTCTGCTGCTCAACAAACGATAAATATTGATTTCCTCAGCAAGAAATCGCTGAGGAAGTATTCTCTCACTATGCGATCTGCTTCCTCCTTCTGACGACTTTTTTGCCCAACAATCAACTTGCAGAAAACTGCGTCCCTCTAGCTTCACGTGGTTCCCTCTGCCTTGGAAAATTCTCGATCCGATAGTCTTACCTCTCTATTGTCTCACTCAGAGAGAGACCCCTACGAAAATATAGCCCTTCTGGCTAGAACCGCGCAATCCCTTAGGGGATTCGAATTGATGCTTGTTGCAGCAAGTTGGCCCTTGCTTCAGTGCTAGATCTACTCTTCCTATTTCACATCAACATCTCTAATACCATGTAAAAATTCCTAGATCTAACAATCTCAGGAATCCTACTGCAACCAACTGAATCTACTTCACCTAGATCGTAAATTACATTACAAAATTATATAAGATTTCTTCATGAAATATTGAAGTAAATTATTGAAGCAACCTACACCAAATTATATATGATTATGAAACATAGAAACTGAGCAAGGAAAATAGAAACACATAGGACACCATTATTTTTGGACAAAAGTCCCAGGAAAAACACAATGCGGGAAAACCAACGCAACAACTCTAAGGGTTTTATTATTATGCAGGAGAAAATTTGAGTACAATTCTAGGATGCTCAACTAGCAACCCGACATAGAGAGAATACTGAACAAAAGACTGGTGAAATGATCTCACCCTATCACTGGGAGAATGAGCGACTGATCCTGCTGAACTAGAGGCTCTGTGTCACCCTCTGCATGGCTTCTCCGCAGAACTGCGTCACTCTCGACAGTTTCTGCATCACCCCTCCTGGGTATCATGTTGACCCTCTTCCGGATTCACTGTTGGCTGAGAAAATTGAACTTCTTCCTCCCAAACTCACATCACGACTTCCGGAAACTGAAACTAGACTTCCCTTAGCAGGAAACTCGACTTCCCCTCAAGGGCTGCGTTGCCTTTGCATCAGCATTGCGTGGGCCAACGTCAACCTTCCTTTGGATGTCATTCTGTCCTCCCTCTACCTCGTACTCTCTGGAAATTCCTTCTTCCGGATTCTCACTGCCCCTCTATTGCAAGAAATCTCCTCAATCGATTTATCCTCTTGAGAACTTCTCACTTAAAAAAGTCTATTTCCTTGATCTCTCAGTGTGTTTTCCAAATGACCCTCAAGCCCCTTCTTATATCTTCCTGTTGGACAACCAATGCCCTAGATTAAATCTTAAATAAAGGTTCAGATCGTTTTGGTTTGATCCATGTCTTTTTCTAGAAGTTTCACCCATGATTAGATTAATACCCATAAATTTTTTAATTTTCCTAAGTTTAGACTTAGGAACCCCATTAAAAATATTAATTATTTTAATAAAATCACTTATGGGTGGAATTTCCCAAAACACTTTTTGGGTTCTTTGGAATACATGTACCCAAGCCTCCTTGCAAAATTTGAGGCTTAGAGCACATCGATGTTAATCAGCACAGGTCACTGAATATGTTTCCAAAGTGATCAAAATCATAATCCAAAACCCCAATCTAGTAGACATGTCTAATGCTATGCAACCATATCTCTATGATCAAGATGGGGGATGTGTAAGCTGTGGGTCTGATGATAAGAATGAAATAATGGACAGTAAAACTAATGGATATATTCAATTTTTTTTCAGAGATCCAAAGGGAAGACATGGAATAAATACAAATATTTCAGATTCCTCAAGATCTGCTAAGGAATATGATGTCAGACAAGGGAGTGTTGAACAATCGTCTCGTTCAAGTGCTGATGATGATCAAGCCAGCAGGGCAGATAATATAGATGAAGAAGTTGATGATGCTGATTTGGGGTAGCATTCGATGTACTCTAGCCACGGAAATTGGTGGAGAGGCTAAGGCACGTGAGATCTCTAATACCCAAAAAGGGTTTGGGGAGATATTAAAATAATTAATATTTTTAATGGAGTCCCTAAGTTTAAACTTAGGGAAATTACAATATTAATGTGAATTAATATAAACCTGTGATAGAATGGTCCAAAAGTCATGGATCAAGCCAGATCTAATCTTAGCTATTGATTAGGGACTTAATCTCGGCTGTTGATTTGTCAATGAGAAAAGTATAAGAGAAGGCTTGAGGGTCACTTGGAGAACACACCAAGAGATCAAGATTTTGACTTTCTGGGGTTGGGTTTGCTGAGAAAGTTGAGAGAGTGATCAAAGTTGCAGTTGAGGGGCAGTGAATACAAAAGTAGAGAGGCGGAGATAGCACTGGGAGGATCAGTGCAGTAGCCGGAGAGAGGGACGCAAAAGCAACCAAGGGTTCACACAGAGCCAACTAGGGCTCACGCAGAGGCAACCAAGAGTTGCGTAGTGCCTCAGAGGGCCAACGTGGGTGACGCAGAGGGCTAGAGGGCTGACACAGGCCAAGCCAGAGTGATGCTGGGCTAATGCTGGGCCAGAGAGAGGCTGACGCTGGGGTTCCGTGGGGCAGATTGGAGCTGTGGAGTTGTCGGAGTGTTTATTTGGGGTTTCAGCCGAAATATCGGCTTTCGAGTAGAGAGGTACTACTACTGAGATTTTTCTCTGTTGGGTGAGCCAGATTTGGCACCAAGATTGTATTCTAAAACTGCTTAATAAATCAAACCCTCAGATAGGTGCACCGATTTTCTTGCATTGGGTTTTTCCGGGGACATTAGTCCAAAAACAACGGTGTCACTTGTGTGCTTGTTTCTATTTCCTTCAGTTGATGATCTGTAATGTGTTGAGCATGTACTATTATTTATTTTCAGTATTTATATGGTAAATAACTTGTTAATTAACAAAACAAGTAGGTAGGAATAAATCAATAAAGTGCATGAAGGGTTTCTAACATGTCAGACTTAGAAATTCCAACAGATGAATCAAAGGTGAAAACAAGGAAGAGAAACAGTCAGCATAAGAACCCTACCGCAGACAAAAATGCAAGAAATGTGCCCAGGAGTTTTGTCGATGTTACCAACCAGGGAACTTCAGAAAAAACGAATGTTTAGTGGAGCCTGAGGTGCAGGACATGTTTGCAATCCTCCTTGGATTTGGCTTCATTCAAACCTTTCATATTCAGTATGCCAGTGATCTCTATGAAAGAGTGGATTTTATTGCATGCTTGGGTGGGGATGATGTGATACTTCATGCTTCAAACTTATTTTGTGGAGCAGTTCCCTTTGTGGTTTCCTTCAATGTTGGCTCTCTGGGATTTCTCACTGCACATCATTTTGTAGGATTTTAAAGAGATTTGAAGTCTATTATTCATGGCAATATTACAACAGATGGAGTTTGTTTACATAACACTAAAAATGCGACTAGGTAATCAGATATTCCGCAATGGGAAAGCTGTACCAGGAAAAGTGTTTGATGTCTTTAATGAAGTTGTGCTTGATCATGGTTCCAATCCTTACCTTTGTAAGATTGAATGTTATGAGCGCAATGTAATGAAAGTTCAAGCTTATGGAGTCATAGTAGCCACTCTGACTGGAAGCACAGCCTATTCTACATCAGCTTTGGGCTCCATGGTCCATCCTAATGTTCCATGTATGCTTTTTACCCCAATATGTCCCCACTTACTCTCATTTCAACCTGTGATACTTCCAGATTCAACCCAGCTTGAATTACAGATTTCTGGTGATGCTCGAAGTAATTCATGGTTATCGTTTGAGGGTAAGAGATGACAAAAACTCTCAAAGGGTGGTACTGTCTGTGTTTACATGAGCGAGCACCCTCTTCCAACTATAAATGAATGCGATCAAACTGGTGAACGTTTTCAGGAAAATCAGATCTGTGCTGCATATGATGATGATGGTGGAATCAGATCTTTGTTGCATATGATGATGATGATGATGATGGATCTTCTTAGAGCCAAGTCCGGAGTGAAGAAACCTGTAGCATTAAGAAAAAGTCAGTATAGTGATGTGGGAAATGGTCAAGTTTCAACCATCAGAAGTGCATTGAGGATGACCAAGAATATCTTTGTAATCTTGTACAGGATAAATCTACAACAGGTAAACAGGGGCTGGGAATTCATGACAAGCCCAAGAAAATTGTATGTGTCCATTGGAAGGGACAAAAGGTCTCCTTTAATACGAGTGAGAACAAAGAGGAAGGTGCTGCTGAGGAAGAAGATACTCAACAAGATTTAGTGCAAGATACAAGTTTGAAATGTGAAAGGGATACTAACCATATAAATAATACGGAGACTATGATTGACATCATATATTTAAGGAAAACTCCTCTGCTGTATTTGAGGTAAATAATGTTTTCAGACCTAGGCTTAAGTGGAAGGAAATGTGTAAACAAATACTTCAGGAGGTTCCTGGCCAATCAATGAAGATTAAGCACTTCAAAAAGCGCATTTGGTCACAATTGAATTCCTTTTTTTCTGAGTTTTCTTCCGACCGTGATGCTACTTCGTATTTAAGGATATTTAAGTATATGCTGCATCAAGGTACAACTAGACAATCAAATAGTCAATTTGCAAAAAGTGACCAAGCTTGGACTGATGAAGATGTAAAAATGCCAAGGAGGGATAATGGGATGATATTTAAGGAACATCACAGCGGTCATGAAAATGCTGCAATAGTTTGGTCAAAGTACGAGCAACTTACTACTAGGCTTTCACAAGACCAGAGCAGGGCACGATTTTCCTTCATTGCTGGAAGAGGGGGATTGTTATGGCAGTATACCACATTCCATCTATCTGACCAAAGTAACAAAGCTGGGGGGCAGGCTGATGGATTTCTACCAGTTGAAGATGAGGAAGGTTCTGTTAAACAGAAGAATATTTCTTTGAGAATTAGCTTAATTGGATCCCGAAAGAATCATCAATGTTTTTCTAAGCATAGTGCAATTGAGTTTTCTTATCGTCACGAGGATATTTTTTCTAGTTTGTCAAAGGAAAATTACATCAAGTCTGATAGAGCAGAATTTGAAGCATGGATGGAAGCTGTGGAGCTGAAACTTTTATGGTTAACTGAAACAACTGGTAAGGTAGAAGGGGCAAGAAGGAAATCACCTTCTTTATCCATTAGAGAAGGAATTAATAATCAACAAAAAACTGCCAAATTGCAGAAGTCAAAATACCAGTATATGGAAGATGTCAGAAAATGCCTCCAGTACATCAAAGAAGTGGAACAACGTGGACAACAGCAGGATTTTTCATTGCTTGAGGACAAGCAATGTCGGGAAGGGGGGACTGTAATGATCTCAAGAAATTAATTATCTGAGAGACGAAGTAGGCTATTGATCCCCATAGGCTATAGTCATTGATAAAGGGGAAAACCTCCAAAATATCCAATGTTTGAGCAAGTTTTGGGGCCGTTGGGCAAAGAAACCCAAAGTTGGGGTTTGGAGTGAATTTTACACAATTAATTAAGGAGAGAATCCCCTCAAGGAAATCTATAAATACAAGAGGGTTGAATTCATTTGGAGCATTAATCGATTGGATCATTTTATCTCTGTTTGTTCTTGAGCCTAAGGCTTTGAGGGTCGTAAGACCCCTATTTCTTGTCAATTTTGGTGGTGAAAGATTCCACCCTAGTTGACACAATTTCTATTTTTTCCTATTTTGTTCCAGGAATACTATTTGGGCAACAAATTCTGTTGGGTCTTGGTTCTTGAACAGTAACAACAAGGGCTTTCTGTTTATTCTTATTGATCTGGCACAGGGTTACGAAGGAAGGGCTGGAGCAAGAAATTTTCCTGAGAAAAACAGGTTTCTTATTGGTCTCTTAAATTTTGTCTCAAAATCAAACTTAGCAACGACTGTCTTGATACCTCAGCGAAACCATAGTAGTATTGCAATATGAACTCTGGGCCGGCTAGGACTTGGTTTTGAAGCCAGCGAAACCTGGGATGTTAAGTCGGAAGCTTGTCACAAAATGAAATCAGATTTGTGAGCGCCCCAGAGCTCCCCGCACTTGGTGGACGCAGTGTACAGACCAACACTAGGATTCAGTTCTGAAGCCAGCAAAATGTTGGGTGTGAAGTCAGAGGCCTATCGAAGCATGAACTCAGTTTTGTGAGCACCGAAGTTGTCCACACTTAGTAGACATAGTATATAGACCAGTCTAGTTCTAGTAACTATTGAGTCTTGACTCTATATACTGGTGACTACAAACTGAGTCTTTGACTCGTCACTTTGAACTGCGTTATGTTTATGTTCACTTAGATTTGAATGGACTTGATCACTAAATAGGTTCCAAAGGATCTAAACATTGTAGGTGTAGTCTGGGGTGTACATCTCTTTAGTAACTATGCAAAATAATCATATATCTCCTTTGCTACTTCTGCAAAGCATCCTTGATGATTAATCAAATCGGATTGAGCTGATTGGTGCCAATAGAGGAGTTGGTGTTGGCCTTCTCCACCGTAGGAAATTGTGTTGAGTGTGAAGGCATGTTGGGTTGTAGAGTTGTTGGTCTAAACAAGGTTTCCAGAGAGTGGGAGTGGAGTGGGAATGGGAGCAGGAGCTCTTGGAGCACCATTTCCCAAAATACCTTGGGGGTGGAGGCATCCTAGGAGTGTTTATAGACTAGTGTTTTAAGATTCAACCGGCTCAGAATCGACTCGGTCGAGTTGGTCCGAGTCAAGGCCTCACTGGGTTGACTCGACTAGCTCGATAATAACCCGGCCGGCTCGACCAAGTTGGAGCCTACTCGGCCGGGTTGGATGACAGTGGCCTGTGAACTAAAAAAAACGATTTTATTTTTTATTTTTTTGCTTTTGGGGGACTCCAAAGTTTTCAATATGATACTTTAATGGTTTTTTGTCCCTAAATAAGTTTATCTCGCTTGATCTTGAGAGGTTTCTTTAGGTGGTATCAAATATGCAGTAGAGATTCCTTAAGGGATAGCTTCATTCTTCTTCAAAACCTTCCAATAGGTTCTTTGCCCCTTTTCTTAAAGAAAACCTAACTTTGTGGCCCCAGCCATGGCCCTCCAAAGATGTGCATCGAGCCTTGAGTTGATTCCATGTGATGCTACACCCCTTGATGAGCCTCCAAATGCTAAAACACTAAAATTAAAAGCTTGGACGTTGGACTATTTGATGATATGCCCAAATGGACTGAAGATGCCCCCTGGCTGGCCTTGACCCTGTTTTGGTGGATGGTGCCTTCTTCCAAAGCACAGATGAGGATGGTTATCATTGAGATGACTTAGGAGGGCTAACACATCCCTCTTTGATGCCAATGCTTACCCTTAGGGGCGCCATGTCACACACATGCTTGAAAAGGGTGACATAGGGTCTCTCCTAGATGACATCATGGTGGAGGATGCACCTTTTGAAGATGTACACATGCACTTTGGGACTTTCCTGGAGTGAGGAACACTCTTGGACCCTTGTATTAGTTCCTTGATGACTTACAATCTATTTTGGAGGATAAAACCATTTCTAGCCTCCTTGGTTATGTGTTTTTGTTTTGATCTCTATATCATCATCATGTATGTATTGGACAGTGCACTGGGTGCCATTTTGATATAATGGATATATTCATGAGCCTACCTTCATCATATGTTGTGTTCTATCTATATTCTAATGCTGTGTTTGGAATCAGGAATGAAAATCTTTAAAATTATGTTTTTCATAAAAAAAATAATTAATGTATTTTTTACAATGAACGAGTCATTGAAATCGAGCTGACTGAGTCGATACCAAGTCAGAGTCGGAGTCAACCCTCGGCCGAGTTGGAGTCAGAGTCGGAGTTTTAAAACATTGTTATAGACACACACACACATTATAATGCCTCTATACTAAAAAAAGAACATGCAGAATGCCAAATTAGTTGCATAATATATGAAAACATGCATACTTGTGCTACTTGTAGAAGAATACTACATTATTATGAAGTTAGAAATTCCATCCATAGTACATTTTTCATTAATTATTATGTTGAAACTTTGAAGGAAAGCATTATGAATAAACTAGCAAGAACACTAAATTGACAAATGTAAATGACAATAAATGTTCCACCATCACTTATATTGGGATCCTCATCATTGGTATCATCCTTTATCTTTTGCCTCTTGTCTAGCTTTTGTCTCTATCTTAATCCTCTAGGGTCATCAGTTAACACCACCCAATTTTGATAAAACTGATTAATTCAAACATTAAAATATGGTAAAGAAAACTTAACATGCCTGATCAATGATCTTGGTTTGAGTGAAGGGTACATTTTTGCTATGGCCATGACAAAGGAGTTCAACAATCAACACCACCAATGTCAGGATACATAAAAGGTTTGGTTTTTTTGATTAAATTCCAATTACATACTCTCATATGTGATAGAATCCAATGAAAATGCTGCAATCCTACCAATTCCCTAATATTATTCAGTTTGCTGACTTTTGAATGGGATATGAAATTCTGCTTTCTCGATATGAAGTCCAGTGAGGTTGGAATCACTCTCATATCTTGAAACAATTGATGGTAATGCTTTCGTTTGTACTTTAAAAATTTTACATTACTATTAATTGCTGGCATTTTTGGTCAAACCTACTCAAAAGCCAGTCATGGTTCAGCATGTCCAAGGAGTGCCTAGGGAGCATGCATTGGGAAATTAGGAAGTGCTCGGGAAGCATGCTTCCAGCGTCTGGAGTTGCCTAGGGAGTGCCACACTCCCCACAGTGGCAGGGAGCATCCCAGGGAGCCACAAAGTGCACTCCCTCTTGGAGTGCATTTCCGGGGGGGGGGGGAGAAGCTGCTGAGAGAGTGCTCCTGGCAAGATAGGGTTTAAAACTTTAACCCTGTACTCTCTGTAATCAGATCTTTTCCAAACAGGTATGCAGCACATTTGTTGAGCTGCAAATCTGACACAACTTGTTTGTGTTCTGATATCACTTGCTAGAGTGAGTTGTTATCTATCCCTTGATATGATTCGACAGGGTCATTGGACTTCACTTCTTGCTTTGATATTCTTATTCTCCCATGTCAACAAGGGACAACTGCAAACCTGAGGAGGCTTGAGGTTATGATGAAAGCATTTATTTACAGAAGGGGTGCACATAATAGATTAATTGCAAACCACAGACATGGAGAACACCATATAAATCAGGTTTCTACCTTACCTGTACAGTTGCATTTTCCATTAGAACGCATTACAATGCATTACAATGTACATGAGCAAATGTGACTGCAGAGTGAGGACACCTTGTGTACTAGAAGAGTGAAGACTGTATAGCAAACTGCATACATCAGAAAACTCTGCTAACCAATCTGGAATCTAGGAGTGTCTAAGAAGTAAGAGTGGACAAAGTGAGCCATGTTCCCATATTTATACAAATACAGTTACAGATTTCTAAATTCAGTTACTATCATAATGACAAGTCCTATTGGCAGATCAGTAGTGTTAAAAAAAAACATGTAAGACAGTCCATGGTGGTGCTATGTGTCAGCTTGGTATTGGTGCTTGATGTGATGCAGGGGAGGGACTGTTGCTGTCTGAGTCAAGCTTGTACCGAGAATCTTCCTGCCTGTCACTGGAGCAGACCATGGTAGTTGCTGTTGTAAACCTTGCCTTGTTGCAGTAGCAATGTTGGATGGTTGCTATTGTTTTGTTACAGTTTTAGCAGTGACTTGGTCATGGTTACAAACACCTAATAGAATCTTAAACCTTATTGTCCTGCTCCAGGGATAGGAATTGCGATCTTCACCTGCACATGGATAATCAAACTCTTGATTGGTGGCTTTACTTGCTGGATTAGTTCTCCTCTTTTCAGCTGTCATTATTTATCTTTAATTATTTCTCCTAATTCTTCTTCCATCATTGCCAACTCGATATAATTATTCTTTTGGCATTTCTAATTTACAGTATTCCTTTTTGGAAGGGTATGTGGGACAGTCAGATGTCAGATGTCTTTACATTATTTTTCTTTATTTTTCCATTCCGTAGACCTCTCTGAGAGTGGTTTTGACCTCATATGGAGAAAATAGAATTTTAGGTCCCATTAAAAAATCCAGCAGACTTAACAGTTTTCAGGATTTCAGGATTGGGGGGATTGCAATGTTTCCATTGGATTCTATCATGTATGAGGGTATGAAACTCAC
The DNA here is from genome assembly GCA_000404065.3 of Pinus taeda. Classification (NCBI taxonomy): domain Eukaryota; kingdom Viridiplantae; phylum Streptophyta; class Pinopsida; order Pinales; family Pinaceae; genus Pinus; species Pinus taeda. Next base: position 62,357 of record APFE030016760.1, on the reverse strand, counting down.
ATTTAATCAAGAACGCCAAACCGTCTATGTACCTTGATGTTGGTGGTATAGATTATTGAATTCCTGTCTCATGACCCTAGTAAAATTGTGCCTATCACAATAAGAAAATATCGAGTTGACATCTTAAGTTTTTTTTATCTTATTTTAATGCCTAGAGGGTAATATTGATGATAAGGATACCCATTAAGCAATGAATTTGATGATATCTAGGCATTTGTTGTAGTATGAATTTTTTTGTGGACTATAGAGACAATCTAGAGCCTCTTTGTTTATGTATTTTTTGGTTCAAATATAGATTGCACTTGGTGCTATTTTGGTTATATGCACCGTTGCTATATATAGGAAAAACTTCACATATTTGTGTATAATTGTTTGGATTCATATGGATGCACATGAATTATTTTATTTAATTTATTCAAAATTTTAATATTTATGTAGTTTTTGGTTGACTGGTCTTTTGGTCCAATTTTTTTTTCCAGTTCCTAGTTTTGGAGTTGACTGGATCGATCACCAATCCAGTTTTGATAATTTTTGTTCATTCTCCATTATTCATTTTTAGTTTTACTTTTGAGTCTTGATACTAGACACTGATAATGTTAAACCAAGTCTTTGACTTGTCATTTTTGACTAATTTCAACTTATTATTCCAGTTTTTAGACTTTAGTATCTACTATTTTGTTTAGTACTAATCAAATTCTAGAATAATGAATGATGAATTGAAATCAATATACACAATATGTTGTTATTTCTATTTCATTGACTCATTTATGATGTATGAATCAATGTATTTCATTATTGAATTTGTATTTCAATTCTATTATATTATTCTATGTCTCCCCATCCCCTTGAATTTCCTTAAAATTTGAAAGTTCCCCTCACATCCCCTATGCGTATCCGAGCGAACATTGAAAATAACGTTTAATTTGGCAATTTGTTCAACTTTTATTTGGAAGTGAAACATACCCAGAAAGAGGATGGAACTGAAAAATGCTATCATAACATCCATGGAATGAACATAATAGGTATTACACGTATTACTCATCTTTTGAGGAAATAAAACATATGATCGAGGGAAAAAGGTGAGAAAGTAAAAGAACGTTATTCGGTGGAATCATATGAAATGATATTTTAAGGTCCATGAGACTAAATATATTCTATGAGACCATTAGTTCCCTATTTTTTGCTTTTTGCAATTTAATCCTTTTTTGATTCAAATTGATGATGAGCTGGCCCAACCTTCCAACAATCCCCTTGCTAAAAAGACAATGCCAAGAAACTGATGCTAACATGTTCTCATAACTTTCTCTGATGTCTTTGAATGCATCGCATTCCAAAATGAAATGTTTTTCCGATTCCACAGCCCCAGACGTCCAAAATGTATACACCTATTCTTCCCAAGCTTCTTTAGACCTTTTCCACGGTCCTGTCTCACACCGAAGTTGATGCGAGTTGGTCCTTAATTGAACAATAAGAACCTTTGCCCTCCACGAAATGCTAGCTCCAATGAACTCTTTGTTGTAGATCACACGTAGGGTTGAATTCCTCAATGTAATATTTCTTCTTTCTACCCAGCTCTTTTCCCCATACCTTTTTACGAAACTTCTCCATAACAAAATCCTTTAGCTCCTTGCTATTTGTGGGACAGGCATTGAGGTAGATATTCCATTTTTGCATCCATGTGTAGTTTTGTTTCATCCATGTTTTTTTTCTTTCACTCATGCCTTCATTGAAGATAACATTAGGCCATCTACCTACTCTCATTTGCTCAATTCTTTTTAGATATCTTATGAGCCGCACCATAGCGATTGCTTCAATGGGAGTTGCTCTTGTTTCACTCAACATTATCTGATAAGGTACTAAACTTTTTATTTTGAACTTGCTCATGATTAAGTGTTTTTGGATTTTCTCAATTTGTTTCCATTTTGAGACAAGGGTGCTGCTAGCCCACAATTCACACCCGTATAGCATCATTTGACAAACTAGGAGTCCAAAAAGCACTTTAATCGTTTTCCAATCCCATAACTCTGCCTCTCTACATCTGTTTTGAAGAGCATATAGTGCTTTCTACCCTCCTAAAATTCTCTTCTTTCTGCAGCCCTCCCAATTGAGTTTGTTGTTGAAATCAATCCCAAGGTACTTGTACTCATTTACTTCTTCAAGAATGTTGTCTTCAAAGAAGAAAGTGCGCTGGCTCTACGTCCTTTTATTAAAGAAAATCATTACTTTGGTCTTGCTAGTATTGACTTGCATCCCCATTGCTCTACAAAAATGCTCAAGGGCATATAAGTGCATTTGCAATCCATGGGCCGATTTAGAAATCAATACAATATCATCAACATATAAAAGAAGCTTTATCATAGGTTCCCCCAACCGAACACCATCTCCACCTTGAAAATTAGGCCACTCTTCCAATTTATCAATATATAGACCAAAAAGAGTAGGGGATAGAGGGCAACCTTGCTTGACTCCAATGTCACTTCTAAAGCTTTCTGGAATACCTATTGAGGTTCTAATTTTGACTTTCAATTCTTCATAAAGTCTATGGACAACGACTCTATAATGCACATGAATTTCAAGTTCTTCCATTCTACGCCACAACTTACCCCTAGGGACTGTGTCAAATGCGTTTTTGAAGTCAACAAAGCAGCAAAATACTTCTTCTTTGTCCTCCTAAACCTTTTCAACAATGTGTCTCAATGTGATACCATGATCCACTGTAGAATGTTTCGGCCTAAAACCCGCTTGTCCTCTTGCCCTCTTTTCTTTTACTTTTGCCCACTTACTAATTCTATTTTCTACCATGCTGTCGAAAAGCTTTGCAAACAAAGGACTGATCATAATTGTTCTATAGTTGGATAGATTATTAATGTCTCCACTTTTAAAAAGGGGTATTGCTAGGCTAGTTGTCCAACCTCTTGGGAATCCTTGCTGAATGATGTTGTGGAATATTTCCATGATGTGCGGTGCAAGAGCATTCATTCCCCTTTATAGATACTCTGCTTGAAGTTCAACCAAGTCCTTTGCCTTTCCTGTTTTCAGCTTCTTAATTCCATTCTCCAACTCCTGTAACATGAAGAGCTTTGAAGTTGTGTTGATCCTGGGGGAGGGCTCCGTCTCAGATTCTTTCTCATAGAGTTGCCTTGCATATTCAAACCGTTGATTGGCTGTAATATTATTTTCAATTTGTTTCTTCCTTGGTTGTAGTTCCTGTCACAAAAGCTTTGGATTATTCTTGCTTAAATATATTAACCCTTCTCTCCTTTTTTTCCCATGGAAAAATCGTAATTTTATTAATGCAAACAAAATTACATGTTGCAGATGCTGAAAAGTATTACATCAGGCAAGTCGAAAGACTGCTGATCAGAGGTTCAATGAAAGCAAACTAATGTACAAATACGCAGACTAATGTACAAAATGGGGAGAGTCATGTTTTTCTCCCCTTCTTCTTCTCAACTTTGCACCACTTCCCTTGAGTCGGCATCCAAGATACGAGTGCAAGCGAGTTGTCAATATTAGGTTGAGGATTGTCCTTATCAAAATCTGAATTGTCTGATGTATGTAGTCGTTTTGTTCCACTGGAGTCCTTTGCATCTGGCATCTTTTCCGGCTGTAATTCCATAGGATTTTGTGGAGTTATCTCATGTGCTTTTGGTTCTTTGTTTGCCTGGTTATTCTCATTGGGTATGGGGTCTTCCACAACCACTTCCTCCTCCTCATCAGAGTCATGGGGGGGAAATTGCCAACCCTTGGGTTGTTTCCCTGTTTTCTTTTTTTCTTCGTATATCTTTTTTGGCTTCTGGGCATGAGTTTTGTAGGGGACCCGTTTTCCTACAAATTTTGCATCTAAATGTTGTGTTTTCATAGTCTAGTATCTGTATCCAGCTCCACTATTGGTGTTTCAGCAGTATGCGATCGGATAAGCTTTTGCTGAGATCTACTTCCACACATATACGAGCGAAAGTATACATTCTTTCCTCCAGTCTTTGTGTGTCCATTTTGATATATCGCCCAATGGAGTTACTGATACTAGTAAGGCCTCGTTGATCCCAAAAATGTAATGGAAGATTATGCAACTGAACCCATACTGGCATCCTGGAAACAACCATAGTATTAGCATCGAATTCTGGAAATCAAGGTGTGATGAAGAGGCCTGTGGATCCCCAGAACCATGGTCCTTCCTGTAGTATAATGTCTCTTGCCTCAGTTGAATGGAATTTGACAATGAAAAACCCCTTTGAGCATAGGTGTATTTCATACTGAGCAGTCCAATGTGAGAAAATCTAATGGAAGAGCTCAACAGGTTTTGGCCAAAAACAGTGGAATCGATAGATTAAGGCTTGTGATTCAAAAGTGTTATAGTGAATAGCTGTTTCTGGTATATCTATGTTTAATTTTGGAATATAATTCAATTGCTCCACAATATATGGGCTGGGTTTAGTTCTAGCTTGCTTTGATGTTGTTGTAGATGTGTTTTTCCCTTGTAGGATATTCTTGAAAGAAAGTCCTCCATTTTTGTGCTTCTGTTGTGTTCATTGTTTTTTGTTGTACTGCTTCCAATGCCTCCTCCTGAATGTTTTGTTTTACTAGATGTCGCGGCTCCACCTTGCAGCCTCAGGTTGAGTGTTATGGTGGACACTGACATAATATTGTAGTGCTTTAGGAGTCTAGTGTCCTGTAGTGCTCTGCCCCCAAATATTAAATGTTGTAATCCGACAGGATATCCAATATGTTGGGAGATGAGATACTTCAGATGTAGTACACAATCGGTTGTGAGAACCCAAACCAGAAAAGACGTCCCCGAAGGGGCTTTAATAATAACTCTAAATCGATGAAAATCTACCAAGTGTGGGGAATCTATGTCTGCTTGAGGTTTGCAATGCGGTGCTGCTCCAAGTACTCCTTTTTGCAAATCGTTGTGTGGATGTGTGACAGGAGAAAACCCCTTGGTTGCTAGATTCACCAGGTTCTCTGTTTCAGTCAATGGAGATAGCGTGTATGTATCATGATCCAGAGGCAAGAGTAGTTTAACTGTTACCTCAGTGTCCAACAAGCCCAGTGCCGCAGAGTGAAAACCCCCATTTGTAACGGTATGCAAGCATGTTTGCATAAAATCCCTTTCCCCCATACCATTGTTGGCAGGCTGGTGATACTGTGGGTCTGGGAAAAAAGGAGGGTTTCTAATCGCATACACTCCAACCAGTGTAGATCTGTTGTGGCCGCACCGGAGCATACTTTAATGGAGCGATAGGTCCGTAGATACCCACTTAGCCGCCACCTTCCCACATTGCTCATAACCATTCCTAATGCGATGTATTATCCAAAACCACAATTTTTTAGCATTGATGGCTCTTATCATAGTGGCTGTCGCGGATTCCTGTACATCTGGCTCAGGTTGCATCCTGTACTCTGCGATCCAGAGTATTGGTCGCCGACCCATCATAGACAATAATACAGATGCCCATTTGGAGGAAAATAACCACCAAGTTTCAAACTCTTCATACCTGGAATCCTCGTTCCTTTTGGCCTTGGGCCTGTCGGTAGCCTCCACTCCCAAACCCGTGATGCCTGCATGTGAAACCCTAGCACTCTCGCTTGCCATTTTTCAATCGTTATCCATTAACTCTTCTCTCCTTGTTTTCATGAACTCATCGTTTTTCCTTTTCAGTATCTGCTTATATAACTTTACATTCATCTTCTCCTTTCCTGTCTTTTTCAAGGTTCTCCTTCCCATTTTGCATTCCTCATAAAACCAAGCATTTACAGGAAAACAATTTGATTTTTCTTTCCTATTTTTTGCTCTTTTGCACTTCTCAAGTGCACTTTGAATTATATTTGTTAACCCATGACTGTTGAAGCTTTTGAAACCAGTTTTCTCCTTCTGAATTAATCTCTCTAACATTGTCTTGAAGATAGTACAATTTTCTTGTGTTAGAAGGTTTTCTCCCCTTGATAAGAAGGCATCAACTATATTCCTGGACGGTAACACTGACCGTGTACAATCAATAAAAAATGTGTCTGGTTGAGCCTCTTTGCTGGAGTAGATTCTAAATTGCTTTTTTGATTTGTAAGTTCTACAAAGTGTAGTCGGATTCAATCTTTTCTTTTTGGGCAGTTGCTCCCTGCTAAAACAAGCACATACACACGGACTTGTGAAAGCAAGCCTTTGGTTAAGCTGCTGCAGACGGGGTATCTGTTCCATCAAATTGCTTCACTGGACCTGGCCCCACCTGCTGTCGCAAGTACTAGTGTACAAGAATATGAGCACAACACAAGCACAAGCGTTAATGGTGTATATGAGCAGAAGCACAAGCGTTTCCTATGTGAAACTTGAACCCTGGCAGGGGCTTTAATAACACCCTGCTTCCATTGACCTGGAAAACCACTGTTGATGGCAGGTTCAATGTTAATTTTTTAATCTTTGTTATTTCTTTCTATTTTGATTGTCTTAAACGTGCACTTCGAGTTGAGTTAGATAGATGGCTGAATTTAAAATGCATAACAGGAGTCTTTGAACTTGCCATAGCATGCAAGACAAATTGTAAGTTATTTAGTAGGTCCTGATGATCAGTTATCTTGCAGAATTTGTCTACAGCAAACCGAAGAATCTCTGGTGGAACTTGGATGTGAATGTCGTGGAGAGCTTGCAAAAGCACACCGTTCATGTATAGGATTGTGGTTTAACACCAAAGGTTCTAATAAATGTGAAATATGCCAGTAAGTCTGTGTTTTACAAGTACTTGCAATTTCTTCTTTTTTTAAAACCACAATTTTGAAATATTAGGCACATTATCCTCATCCTTGCTGCAGGCATGTAGCTTCAAATGTTCCAGCGCCAGTATCCCAACCCATTGTAAGTGTTTGCTTTACCTACGAAAATTAATTGTACTGACTTCACAAATTTGGGCATCAGAGAAAATTTTACCACTATTGTTGAAAACATAGTGAAATGTACTTGAGCATTTTGTGTTGTTATTGTATCGCATTAGCAGTATGCAACTTCACTCTGTTTTTTATGCATTTATGATGTAATGCATCGCGTGGCAGCAACATTTTTGGGTTTGGAGAATGAATGGTTCCTATGAAGGCTCTGACAGGTCGCAGAGAAGACAAGCAGGGGTACGGAATTTTAAAAACTCATTTTGTTGATAACTGACTCAATTTTCAGTATTTATTCTCATGGTTTGCTGATTTCATTGAGTCAGTATAATGTTGGTTTGGCTCAATGCATTGATTATTCTTTAACAATGCATGAACAACGCTGAGTGGCTGATTTTCTTTACAGTTGCGTTTTCACCCACTTTGGGCAGCCCTATTGATCCTTATTGGCGGGCTTTTGTTCGATGTACTTATATCCATTTTTCTTGGGGCTTCTGCTCTTCCTGTTAATATAATTATTGGTAAACAGGAACAGTTTGGGAGTTTCAAACGTTTTTTCTTTTAAAGGAAATTTTTAACAAGTTTCTATAACAATGATCGACTTTCAGTTAATCTGTTCACTTGGAATTGTCTACATTAAGAAGCCTTATAGTATTTGTCATATGCACAGGTGTGTTGGTAATACTAGGACTAGGAACTGCTGTGCGCCTCGTTGTGGAGTGTTGGCATGAACGTAGCATAAGGAGAGCTCTTCAAAGGATGGAATTAGATGCAGATATCGATCACTTTCAGGAGAGGCCACCGATACAAATTTCTGCGTGAAAGGTCTGGCTGAATTGCTAGCATGTAAATGCATTCATATATTGTAAATAAAATAACAACTAGCGAGGTAAGTTTTTGACTTTCCATTGAAAAAATTGTTAATTTTTGTTAAGCCAATTCAATAATATTGGGACTGGCAGAAAATTGTGGTGGTTTGGGATTTGCAGGGCTGCCTGTGAGATTAGTTATGGCCTAATTCTAAAGCGGAGATACAGAATAAAGTTGTAAATTCTCTTTTAGAAGATAAATACTCCGAAGTAATTTGTTTATGCCTACGTAAGCTGGGTTGTGGCTGCAAAGCTTTTCAATAGAGGCTTAAGATGGTCAAAATTTGACAAAATGATTCGTCTACAGGTCATATGACGTGAAGAGATATATTCAGGTTTCATGAGTGTTTTCTTTGGCCTAATTTTAGTTGGCAAACTGAATTTGAGATGTTGGGGTGATTTTATCCTCGATGTAACTCATATGCCTAAGGTCTGAAAATACGATTTGCCCAAGTTACGACATTTTTGATAAGATATTGTTATTAATTCACTACTCCATATCCAGATATAATAGCTAGAGTAACCTTTTCTCTTATTATAATGGATATTTAACGTTTTATGATAATGTTTAAGGTTCTTTTTCGCTATGAAGCTATGGGTCATGGAAGTCATTAAATTCAGTAAAACTCATACATGATCAAGGCTTTCTGCCTGCTGGGGTTTGACCTGGGGTCATTCTGGTGACGACGCCCCCTCAAAACCACTACATAATAGACCACGAAATGGATATTTAATCTTATTCAAAATTATATATTTATTATGTTAATAAAACTGGGTTGATGGATTCATGCGTGGGAGACCTTATCTTTATGTTTTAGGTGAATGGATATATTATTCCTGCGGCAGAGAACTAATATCTGTAAAATTGCTAGGGAATTTTAGAGTAGTTCCAATTTTGTTTAAATACTTAGTTGTAAAATTGCATACAGTTATTTTGTTTTAAATAAATTTAGTTGATTATAGGAGTTTAGGACTCCTTTTTAACCAGAGGTCATTAGGTCATTATGATTATTCCTTTGCTTTCCTTCTTTTCAATTTTATGCAAAGAAATAATCAAGGCATTTAGTCTCCCTTTCCATTTTGCTTGGCAAATATTATAGGGAGAAGTTAAGTGCATTATTCTAGCCTTGGCCAAAATTTTGCTTTTGGTTTTATTTGTGGCCGAATAAATTTAAGGGAAAATTCATATTAAGATATTCTCTAATTGGATATGCCCTTTAGATTAAGGGTTTAATGATGATAAGATGTGAGAATGCATGGTCACAATGATTTTCAGTGAAATTCTGAACTCTATCGCCGTGGTGTTTGTGATTTTCATAGTGTATGAAAATGTAATTTATGAATAAATATCTTTCACATTATTTTGATATTGAGCATTTGGATAACACAATAAATGGGTTGTATTTATATATCAACATAGATTCATCTCAACTCCGGATTTATTAAGCATTGAGAGGGATTAAATCTATCAATAAATGGGTTGTATTTATATATCAACATAGATTCATCTCAACTCCGGATTTATTAAGCATTGAGAGGGATTAAATCTATCAAGGTGTAGGCTTCTCTTTTGAGTGCAAAACTCGAGGAAAGGTTTACACCTTGAGAGACTTGATCCCTCTTGACGTTTGATAAATAGGAGTTAAGATAGATCTAGGTTTAATAATATTTAATATTGTTATTTAATTTTTATTATTATATAATTTCGTTGAGTCAAAATGTTTACATAACATTACATTATATTACATCTCTTCCATACTAGGTTAGAAAGCATCTCTTGGATCTAGGTTTAATAATATTTATTATTGTTATTTAATTTTATTTTTATATAATTTAGCTGAGTCAAAATGTTTATATAACATTACATTACATCACGACATCTCTTCTATACTAGGCTAGAAAGCTTCTCTCGGCACAATAATAATTTAAACAAAACCACATGGAGCACACATGAAGATTGTGCATATATCTTTCTATCTGGAGTATTTGAGCAACAAACAAATGGATTGTATTTATATATTAATAATTTAATAGATTGCCGCTCTATAGATTGTTTGTAAGGGACATGTGGATAGTTGTCTATTATCTTGATCGAATAATCTAACAACTAATGATTGGTTGTATTTTATAGGTAAGAATTTAATATATATAGGGTTGGGGTTTATTTGTTTGTTTGTTTGTTTTTTTTTAATCCAACTTGTGAATTCTAATATATTATTATTATTAATTATTTCTATATTATTATTATTATTAATTATTTCTATATAATTATGTATAGGATTTTTTTTTTTTTTTTTGTTTTTAATTTTTATAATTATTAATGAGTAGGATTATATAATTTGAAAGAGATTAAGAGAGTTGAACTTGTGGCCTATCCAATATGGATGAAACATCTTACCTTTGGTTTATGACCATTTAAATCCATTTTCAAAACTTAAAATTTGAAGGATGTTGGGGTGGACTTTAATCCACTTATATGTACACAGATCATGAAATCATTTAATATAATCCCTTGAGGTGCAATGACACATTTGACTATGAGAATCAAACCTTCTTTACTGGTGATCTAGAATGGATAATTATATAATTTGTCATCTATCTTGGTGCTTTTTGGGTGGAAAAATTCAAGCAATTAGTTTGCAAAGTCCATTTTGGCGATTTGGAGTCTAGAACCTTCCCAAGCCATTTTGAGGCATCAAATGACACTTTTTGAGGTAAAATATTTGCAGGCATAACTCCTACCTCCTCGATGTTGTCTTAGACATTAAGATTTTTCAGTGGTGCAAAATTACCTTAATTGCAGCTTGTATGTGGAAGTCATGCCTCTCATAAGTTGACATACCTTGTTGATCACCATGTTATGAATAGATGCCATATCAACTACCATCACTCACACATGTGGGGTTAGTAACATGTGGATTTTCAAGAAGATTCTAGGATGTACAAAACCTATTACTAATTGAGTTTTGAGGATGTAAAAACCCTAACCTTAAGCATCTATCAGGCTATGTTAAATATTGGGTTCCTAGGAAGAGAGCATGATTCAATTATTTAGTATTGTACTTGTTCAATAGTTGAGTAGAGCATCTAGAAGCAGGATTTGGGAGCATATTAGAAAAGGAAGAATATTTCATAGCAACCCTTTAGACCACGATATCCATAGACAACTCCATTTTGGGTGCCCCTTTCTTTGTATTTGCATTTTCATCACTGAAGAAAAGAGAGCAGAGCATAGGCCTCACCTTTTAGCTGAGTTTTCTCTCATTTTGGGTTTCCTAAGATACATCTTGTGCTCATTGTGTGGATGGTGTGTTCATTTGCTTGGTCTTTCAATTTTCTTTTTAAATTATTTTTGTAAATAAGGGAAATAAGTTAGAAATAATTAATCTAAGATTTCATAATATTATAAAGATTTGTTGTGACAAATTGTTTTTGTGGAGTATCCTTGATGATTTACAAGTCAATTGGTGAAAACTTTTGCACTATTCACCTATGCATCTAAACCCTATAGGTTAAAATTTGAAGGATATAGGAGTGGGCTTTGATCCATTTATATGTACATGGATCATGTGTTCAAATATCTTGACATGCAAACCTATTTTAGAGTGCAAAACTTGAAAAAATCTTTGCACCCCAAGAGATTTATTTACTCATTGGCACTTGATAAATCTGTGGTTAAGATGGTTCTCTACTTGTTACACACACACCATGTATAATTTCTCATTGTTTAAATTGCATTTTCAAATGCATAAATAGATGCAATGCTTTGAAAGTCACTTTTTCTTATGGATTGTGCAAACTATACAACTTAAATTTGCAATTCCAACAAATCTTTGCTAGATTTTAAACAAAATTAATTGAAAAATATAAAAAGTGTTGAGAAATCAAGGTGCTATTAGTTTAAGGTAGATTTCTCTTACTTGATAATTACTTGTGTATGTTTGTTGGCTTTTTCTTAAATTTTATGTTCTCTTATTTGTTAAACAATTAACAAAATTCAAAAGATGAAGATCACAAGAGACGGAACATAAAAATGTAAGCTCCAAGTCGGGGCAAAAACCCCACAAGGGGAAAACCCAAGAAAATCTTCTTCTTATAGAATCGAATCAAAGTGAGATATCGAAGACCCAAAACCAAGACCAATATTGCGATAAAGGCCCAAGTCAGAGCTCCTTCAATCCATCTCCAACAAATCATAGCCAATAGAAGTAAATGTTGGTCAAATCTTAGAAATCTGGTCATCTCCTGAAATTTTGGGTCTACAACATCACAAAATCTTCCTTAGAAAAATTGCATGTGTGAATAAAATTAGGGCACAAATTAACTCGTTTCTCTCTCCTTTGATTTCACTCTCTCTCTCCTTTGACTTTTGTTGAAATTCTCCTTCATCTTGCATAAAAATTGAAGTGATGGTCAAAATGTGGAGCACAAATGACAATATATAGTTGTTTGACCATATGAAGAGACAAACTTATGGGCTAGCCGCCTTGTCCATCTAGAGGGCAGACTTGGTCTTGTGAAAACACATTGACTCAAGAATAATTTTCTTTTCTTTTCTTTTCTTCAAAAAGTCAAAATGAGACTTTGACTCAATGACTCATAATACATTTTCTTTTTGACTCAAATGACCCTATAAACATGAAGAACATGCTTTGACTAATAAAAATAATGATAATAATATTTTTTTTCTTCTTTTTGCTTTTACATGAAATACATATATTGATAATGATAATTATGAAGACATAATTACATTTTCAACAAAAAAAAAAATGCCAAAATGTAAAATAGTGAAATTATTTCAAATGTTTTAACAATAAGAATTTATATCTAATATATACATATACATACATAATTCACATTGAAATATTTTACTTAACCAGTGAAATCTTTTATTTATGGATATATTGTCCATATTAAAATATTTTCCTATTATTAACATATCTTTAAATACACGTCAATAGATTGATCTAACTATGCATAGTGAAATATTTTATTTAATAATAATAATAATAATATCCATTTTTAAGGTCACAGCCAAGCCAGACACCAAATTGGTGTATGAGACCCCTTGTTGTGGGACAAGGGACCCACCTCCACGCAGCGATTTGACTGCTAAGTCTACGAAGGCATACATACTCTACCCCCCTCTGGTTTTGAACCTGTGACCTCTTAGGAGGAAACACATGCTCTTAACCATTAGGCCCATTTATAACCACATTGAATATTCTTATTATGATTAATATTTTTGATGCCATGCGTCAATTATATATATATATACACTCACTCAAGCGGGATATGTTAACAATTTATTTAAGTTCTATATTGAAATATCTGTAAGGAAAATATATATTTTTTTAATTACTTTATATCTTAAAATTGATATTACAGGACTTAACATTTGACATCAAAAATTTTTATTTATGGCTTCGAGAGTGAAAGTGATATTTTTACCTCATTTCATTCATATTGAGATTATTTAGGTTTTAGAATATTTTTATTTAAAACTAAGCATATATGTACATGTTTTATTTTTATTTTAAAAGGCATGAGTGGACTTGAGGTTGAACATGGAAAAAAATACACATCTCCCTAGATTGTAGAATGAACTTCTCAGCACAATAATCTCCTTAAATGCAATCATACATTCAACCATTAGCTCTAGGTGTCTCATGGACTTACATGCACCAGAATTGAAACTTATCCATTGGTAAAAAAAACATTTCATTATCTTTCTCTCATATATATATATATAGTGAACATATGGTTTAGTGCATATATATATATATATAGTGAAGACATGGTTTAGTGGTTAGGATAGGGTCATATATATATGTATGTATAAACAATGATAGCAATAATAATATATAAATATATATATATATATATATATATAAAGTTAGTGAAGATATGGTTTAGTGGTTAGGATATGGTCAAATCATGACTTATAAGAAACCACCATGAATAGAACCTATTGTCAAATTACAATGGATTTAGAATCCTTTTGTGTGTGAGGGAAGGTGTTTGACTTATTAAAACCAATTTCCTTTTATTATCAAAGAGGTTTAATACATGTTCAACATGAAAAATTGGTCTAAGTGGACATTCCTTTATCATAATCTCCCATGTAAGTTTGGATAAAACTTGGTATACACACATAATTTTAGGAATTTATATTTATTGAGATTTAAACTATGTTTATTGCACCAAAAGGTGCATTCTACAACCCACTATGATGGAGATGTAATTCCTTTTGTGCTCAACCTCAAGTTAAGATGTGTCCTCATTTAAAATAAAAATAGAACATATATGTATTTGGTTAATTTTAATTAAAAACATTATGAAACATCAACATTCTCAATATGAATGAAATGTGATAAAAATATTTCACTTGCACTTTAGGAGTCATAAATAAAATATTCGGATGTCTATATTAAGTAACATAATTAGAAAAGAGAAGAGAAGAGAACAAATAATTTTATTATATCTATATATAATATATATATATATTATATATATATATATATATATATATATATATATAAAACTGTTGTAAAAATATTTCAATGCTGAAAAAGAAGAAGGAATTAAAGGTCAAATAATTCAATTATTTCTTAATAAGAAGGAGATATGTTTCTTAATATAAAATTGACAGATAACTGTCAAAAATTAAAATTAATAATAATAAAAATTCAATGTGGGTATAAATAAAATATTTCATTATGAATGATTAATTAAATAATATTGATATGTATTTAAAAAATATAATAATATAAAAAATATTTTAATATGAGCATTATGTCCATAAATAAATATTTTCATATCCATAATTAAGTAAAACATTCCATATATATATATATATTATTATAATTTTTTTTTTCACAAAATCGGATGCTGTCTTAAGATCTGAAAAAATAAAAGAGGGAGCTTGGACTCCTGAGATACAAGAAATGCCATGAAGTGCAAGGAGCAGAGGAGTTACAAAGTGAAATATTCTCCTTAGTCCTGCTTTTTTTGGCTTTGAGGAAATCTAATCAGAAGTAGATTCTTACGTACTAAAGCAATAGAAAACAACATTTGCAAAACATAACTAATCTATATTAATGTGACCGATGTGCCGTGCTGTGGATTCCTCCGGATTGTTATCTACACCGATTTGCTTGGCACTTGAGGAGCTTGGGGCAGCTCCTCAACTACGAATTATCCATAAGGTGTGTGTATAGAACCATCTTAACTATGGCTTTATCAAGTGTTACTGAGGAAATAACTCCTGAGGTCTATTTTTTTTTTCCAAAATTTGTAAATTTGCATATAAAAATCTTGGTTAATCCATAATTAAAATAACTCTATACTGAGTAACATAATTATCATCTCAATCATCAAACATTAACATTATATATATATATATATATATATATATATATATATATATATATATATATTTTTTTTTTTTGTTTTCCCAAAATTTTTGAAAATGGTTCCCACGGCCCAATGAATCACTTGGAACATTGAATATACATTTATATAATCTAATAAAAATGTGGCAGCAACATAAGTCAAAACAAAGAGGTGTTGTTTGCACATTGATTTGAAAGGAGTTATTTATGAACTAAAAGAACATTTTAAGCCTTAGAATTTCCTTTCGAGTTTAAGATTTTTGTTATTTCATTAAACAATTTGCATACCTATAGCTATATGTGCACTTTCTATGCTTTTTATATCACACATAGATGTATAATGTCAAAAAGGTGACTAATAACACTTTAAATCAGCAACACATGATTTATACTAAACCCAGAAAACAAATATTACTGATATATGCTTGCCACAATGATGAAATCACTTTTTATTTATTAAAAACAACCTAGAATTATAGCAACAACATTTCTAAGGACAATTATTTTCTAGTTTGAAAATAGAGGTTACAATATTGAATATTAAAGAGGAACACGGTAAAATATTCAAGAGTGTTTATAGTGCATATTCCACCTTCAAATCTAGTCCAAATAACTTAGGAAATACCACCACCCACCCAACAATCAACTTAGCCAAGAGATAGTGGAAATCGACCTCAATATAGTGATAGAAGTGGCTTGATAAGCAATGGTTACACTAACAATAGTTTAGCCAACAAAGAAAAGGATTTGGCCTATTAAATTATGGAGAACAAGCCTCCTTTAAGCAACTCATCCTCATTGAACAAAACTTGACCCCCTTGAGTAGATTCAACACCTTCAAAGACCAAACTCAACTCCATAAAATAGTTAACTCATCCAACCACATAAAAGGGTAAAATCGACCAACAAGGAGAAGAGGAACCGAGCATGCAAGAAGGGGAAATCCTTGTCCTAATGTGAGAAAGGCAAATTGGCCCCAAACTCTAACAAAAAAGGTAACTTAACCCCTTAGTTTAGCTCAGTGGTCAGTCAGTAAAAAGATTATAGAATGCCATAAATCAGATAATTAAATCAACTGAGAACACTATTGACTTACTCCTTTGTGCCAATAATATTCTTCTTCACTAAATCTCAATGACGAAATATGAGTTATCCCACTCCAACACTAGCTAGGGTGTATAGTTTCAAGACCGAAACCAAAAATCAAAATGAGAGTTTCGAAAAACCCTAGACTCTTCTGCAAGAGCTCTCCAAAATTCTATTTTCCAAGTGGGTGAATGCAAGAATGAGGAGAGACTCGTCATTTCCCCTGTTTATAACTCACTTGACCTTTTTTCCACCTTTTTACTTTTTTCTCCAATTAAATATTGAAGAACAATTTTCACCTCTTTTATTTAATAAAATGATTTTTTATTAACTAATTAAAGTCACTTTTATATTTCAGAAAATGCTTAATTCGCCACCATGATCACACCAGCCACCAAAAGCCTCTTTTTATCATCTCATCTTGTAGATATTTTCATTATGTTTGTAAGGAGCTATTTTACTAAGGTGTTCCTCCATATAATCAACCAAAAATCACGCATTAAGTGTAAATAATTTAAATATGCCTGATAATAGCTATGTTTTACAAAAATCACGAGAATGCAACAAAACCAATATCGAACCATGTGCAACTGACCCCGATGATGAAATATTGCAAACGATCCTAGTAAGACCCATAAAAGTCCTCCAAAACCCTCAGGGTCCATTAGTGGTGTAATGCTACTCTTGCAACCTAGTTGAAATAGGATGTGGGAATCCCCTCTAACCACATCCCAGGGAAATCCAAAAATTGGAGACATTATATTCCTCTATCTCGAAAATTGCTTGTCCTCAACCAATGCCATCATAAGATGGCATATTGAATTAATAACAGGATCCCAAATATGCCACTAAGTCACTTCGTGCAACTATACTACCCCAACATGAATGAACACCTCGATACCAGGGCCCCAAACCATCCTAATCAATGTCAATCATCCCTCGCTCCTTTGTCCAACAAGGTATATGCGCCAAAGGTCCTTTGCACACCACCAATAAATAACACATCTCGATAGTGGAAAACCCTTATCAACTCCTCGAGTAGTTTCCCTACTGGGAAACCAATCCTGTGTACCTCAGGAGTGAACTCATGAAGGTAGAGTCCAAATCCTTGTTTGCATGAGTTAACCACAACATCCTCTTGTTGATCATATTGCCATACTAGTGAGGCGTCCCATATCATCAACGGGCCATTAAGGAGTGATTATCTCTGCAAAATTGAAGTCCAATGGAAGAGTTGAGTGATCTTCCCTTGTAAAGACCAACTCATCATTAACGGTAGTTGAACTGCTAAGCCATGTAAACCCAGGGTCTCACCAAAGTCTCCAAGAGAAACCACCATGCGAACACTATGCTACTTTGATCACGAATGTTTGTCTATTGTGTCCAAATCGAATTAGCCTCTCCTGTAACTCCTTCCCATAATACCGGTATGGGATAAAACCATGCTTATGGAGTCTATCGTGCCAAAGAATCTCATCGATGTTAGAGCCTGCCAATCCATGGCTAGCCTTGTTCCTGAGAAACAACAGGTAAAAACTATCTCACCATATGGTGTTAACCCAAGAATGAACTAGATCACTCGCTGTCATAATCATGCTCATCAAGAAGTGGAGCGATCCATTAATCAACTAGATCCCTGGATCCTATAGCCAAATCATAAGCTCACAACTCCCAATCCCTTCTGATTGCTAGTGTGAAGTACTACGAATTGTTGGAACCCATTTGTGCCTCATTTCTGATCCATGTATGCAATCAATAGATGGACACCAGGCGTCAAGAATCAACCTAGTGCATGTTAAACTTCCTTGCTCTAGCAAGGTCACAAAGTGAAACCTTCTACCATGTCTCTTGATGATGTACCTAGATATTGTCTGGAGCCTAGGAACCCTTCTATAAGAGGTCCACCATGCGCTGTACCTCACGCTCATATAATGTCTTAGAATTTTCGGTTGAAGGTGTATCATGCAACTCCCTCATGGTCATCTTCCTAAATGTGAACCCATGGGTAGAACATATGCTACCTCTGTAGTATATCATGCCATCCCTAAGCCTATATCCATCAACTCACACAATGACTATAAGCCTCAACTGGGAAGTCTCTCTCTTGTCCACAATGCGTTGTGTCTCATCCAACTGTCTGAGGTGAGCCTCCTCTATCCTATTGATCATGATGAGAGAATCAAGGGGAAACAAGCAAACCCTCTGTGGCTATAAGAAATACTGGAGAGTGAGAGGTGTGTGGGCTGCCAAGGGTATGATCAAGAGTCCATATGGATACCCAAGGGTATCCCTTTGAATTCCCCTATATCTACCACTAATTTGGTGATATCTCAATCGAAGACCACTCTTCGATGAACATGATGCTCCTAATTTCTCATTTGTCCCCTCATCGATCATAGGTAAACCATAATTAATCGTATGTCTGATGTCCCTGTCAGAAGGCCTCCTTAGAGGCAAGACTCCAAGATCCTGTTGTTGAGCACCATACAACATTGCATACAACCATGTATCCTTGTACTTCTCTGCATACCAATGTACACCGCAACATATCTCTGTACACTACTTGATACCACCATCTATTTATGTACCACCTTGTATCATCTAATACCCTACATAAACCAATGAATTGATCACTCCACTACTGAATCCCCTTTGATGTGAATCACCCCTCCTAACCTACCTTGAAAAATATGAATGACATAGCTCCTCACATGCTAGTAGGGGTGGCACTGCTGTGCTGATCCTCGATGGCCCTTGTGCACAATACATCAATGGAAGAACATCATCTCCATAAATTGTTGAATAATGTAACTAGGTTCGGTCTTCATAATTATTATTGTACTTGTATCATTATATATTTCATGAAAAAGAAAAAAGAAGAAAAATAAAATTATTATACTATTATTTTCTAGTCAAAGCATGTTCTTCATGCTTATAGGGTTTATTGAAGTCAAAAGATTTTTTTTCATGAGTTAAAGTCCCATTTGGACTATTTTGTAAGGGAAAGAAAAATTTATTTTGAGTCAAAAAGAGTCTTTTTGTCCCCACCAAGACCAAGTCGGCCCTGGAAGGGACCTATTCAACGTTGTGTATAGACAATGCAATTTGACCTCATTTTCACACTCACTCACAACTTGAATTTATGTGCCAAAAAAGAAATGAATAAGTCAAGGAAGAAGAGAAAAAGTCAAAGGAAATAGAGTGAATATAAAAGGAGAGAGAATTCTACCACACGTGCAAGATTTTTGCCCTAATTTATATCACATGTGTGAAATTTCAGATTGTTGAAAGGGCTGAAAATTTTAGATTAGTTGTACTGGTTTAAAATCAAAGTTTGGCTAAGTTTGAATAACTTTAACCATCATTTACTTGATTGAAGAAGGTTTGAAGGAGGTTTGACTTGGGTCTTGTGGGAGGTCTTGGTCTTGTTTTTTGGGTCTTGGATTTCTCACTTTGATGTGATTCTATAAGAAGATAAGTTGGTTTCCCCTTGTGGGGTTTTTCCCTTGCTTGGAGCCTATATCTTGTGTTCATTTTCTTTTTTCATCTTCATGAAATTTATGTTTTTGGTAATTATTTGATGAAGAGAACATACTAAATGTAATAAGAAACCAACAAACGTTAACAAACAATTATCAAGTAAGAGAAATCATCCTAATCTTTAAGCATACTATTTTTTCAACATGGTATCAGAGCTAAGGTGAGAAAGAAGGCATCTTGAAGATCACTTTGGTTGGCTCTTTTGAAGGCATCACTACAACAATAAAAATTTACATCAGCTACTTGAAGAAAATTATTTTCAAAGGGCATAACGAAGAAGACTCAAAGACCATCATTCATCTTGAAGAAGATTACTATAGCAACCATCTCTCTCTTTCTCTCTCACACACACACACACATTGTGATCCAGGTTGTCTTTTGTTTATAGATGCATTAAAAGAATTACATACATAGTTTGTAGCTTAACCAAAGAGAAAATTTAAATGTGCACATGTGAGAGAAAGAAGAAGAAGAGCATAAGAAAACAAGGAGACAAGAACTTGATAACGAAGTTCATCCCTCTGGACTACATCTCGGGCCCTGCTTGATTAATGGGGAGGTCTTCATTCATTAAAAATGGCATCAAAAGAAGTTACATTCATCAGTTACAAAAATGGAGCATTATACCTCCATGTTGAAAATGCCCGAAAATTGGAGAGCTTTGCTGCAAAAACTGACACCACCGTTGGATTCCCATCGGTGAGAGGTGCAAAATCGATATAAAACTTTCCCAATTATGATATTGGACCAAAATCACCCTCTTCAAAAATTTTGCTCTTCTTGCCTTGAAAAACATGCCTGCCGATCTCCTCTCCCTGCTCTGGGTAAAAGACTGAGTTTATATAATTTTCACTAGTAGAATTCCCAAGAAGACAGTTTGGTGTAATGGTAAAACTTAGGAATTGGTTGAGGGAGGCCAGGAAGTCAAATCTTGCTCCCTCTAATTTTACCATATATTAGTATTATGAACCAACCTTTGCCCAATTAATTTTTTTTTTAAATAGGTGTATTCTTCAAAACTCGCCAATTTTATGGGCGCATTATGGTTTATATCATAACCAAATAACTTATGGTCCAAAAAAAACCCAACCGTATATAGACACATTGAAACATTTTGTTGGGTAGCGGACCCACCATTTGGGCGACCCGCACCCATCCCCCACCATATGAACTTCATGTTTATACAATGTTACAACACCTGGGCAGCGAAAAAGGTGGAGTCTTGGGTGGCAGGACCACATATGTGGCCACCTACCCAAGCTCACACACTATCAAACGACAGATGGGTATAACGTTATATATCCCCAAAACTCAGGCCTTGAATGGTGGTTTGTTTTGACGTCATATGGCTCCATATTTTGGTTATATATTAACCCGTAATGGTTGGAAATGATATATATTATATAGTTTCTCTCCACCATGTGCGCTGGTTATGGTTTTTAAACTATATGTTATATATATATAGTTTGGTTTAATAATTTGGTTGAGATATATGGGTTTTGGTTTATATATATATTTATTAACTATTTTCAACTTTAGTTAATATAAAAATTGATTTGGTTTGATATGGTGGGTAGTTAAGATTTTGGGTGATATTTATATAGCTATTTTTTAATAACGATATAAAAATTATAGTTATAACCAAATATCCTTTGTTTTCATGTGCATGTTTTAGGAGGTCACTGGAGGGATGCCAAGTGTCAAGCTGCCATGTGGGTCCCACGCGCTGATTGGGATGCCATGTGGAGCACTGTGGGCCCCATTTTTCTCCTGTCATACCAATCTTTGAAGAGCTCTATTTTTTGCATACAAGCTCAGATTGATGAACCGTTCATGCCATTGCGATCAGGAAGCTGAGCTCTCTCAACTGATGCCAACAACTTTGCCTTTCTGCAATTTTGAATTTCGAGCCTTACCCATCCCCTTGATGTTTCGAGATCCTCCTGGATCACATTGAAGGTTCTTATTTACTAATCATCATTTTGAAGAAATTGTCATCTTAGAAATCTCTCTCTTTTGACTCTATTGGAAAGTTCTTCATTATTACTCTAGAGAAGACATCACTCAAGAAGCATGAAGATTCTTGGGAACATCATCTGCATTCTTGGAAGTATCATCATTCATCATTGAAGCAACTTGAAAATATTATTATTCTAGCCATCCTAGAGGACATATTTGAAGACCCTTGGTAACATTAAAATATTTGAAGGAATCATCTTTGACAAGTAAGTATCTTATTACACTCCATGTCTCAATTAAAATAAAATGGAATCTTTTTGTAAGGAAGGCAACGAACTAGATGTTTCATCAAACTTCAAAGCTTAGAAGAAGAGAATTGATTTGGTTCTCATGGAAAATGAAGCCATGGATCATGTTCTGGGAAAATTTTCTTTACCAAATAAAGACAAGACCCAAGAATTGGTCAAGTACAATAAAGGATAAGTTAGGGCTCAAAGAATTCTCATTGAGTCCATCAAAGATAACCTCATCCCCTTTGTTGTATATTTGATCACATCAAAAGAAGTCTATGATAAATTGGTAAAATTGTATGCTATCAATACTACAGGTCAAAAAATATCTTTGAGGAATAAACTTTACTAAACAAGGTTGTCAAAAGATGAAGACTTGGCTTCATACCTCATGAAAATATCAAAATTTAAAGATCAACTACAAAGCCTTGGGGAAGTCATATTTGATTCCAAATTAACTAGTGTAGTCAATGCTCTAACTTCAGATTGGAGCAGTTTTGTGACCAAAATCTATTCAAGAAAAGATACTCCATCTTTCGATGAACTGCAATATTTATGTGTTCTATAAGAAATAATATTGAAAGCCAAGGATGGCACTGAACCTAACAATGAAAAATCTCAAGGTTTTGCTGCTAGGTCAAAGAAGAAGCTTGGAAAATTTGGAAGATTTGAACCTCGCCGAAAATACAACAACAACAAAAACAATAATAAACCATGTGGAGGTCGAGGCATGTCCAAATTACAATCCTTTAGGTGCAATGAATATGGACACTTTAAAATGGATTGTCCCAAGGATCCTAATAACAAGAAGAACAACAAGAGGAAAGAAAGAAGTGGAGCTCACATTGCAGAAGAAAATGAAGAATATGAGAAGAAACTGAAGATTGAAGATCATAAGGACCTCTATTAATGAAGACGTTTACAATTACCATGTTTTACAAGAAGTTTTTTTTCTCTTTTATTAAAATATGGTAGTTAGAGTAGAAGTTGCAGTTACACTTATAGAAGATTCTTAAAAAGAATCATATAACGTTGGAAGAGTTAGTTGTATCAAAAAATACTGGAAGTAGTCATCTAATATTCTAGCAAGAAATGATAAGAGGATTTGAACCATTTACATTTGTATCATGGTAATATAGAGGTAGTTATTTAGTAGAGAAGGACTATAAATATTTGTTGGAAATACCGAGAAGGGGGGTGAATCAATATTCCTTTTCAATTGTTACTTTTATGAGTTAAATCAATTATATTTAGAACACAAAATGAGCAATAGGAATAAATGTTTTTATTAATATAATCTTTATAATGAATCAAGTACAATATATAGGGATCCAACCCTTGCTGAAGACACCGATCTTCAATTCCCCAGGCTCCAACCTATTTCCAAGCACCAACTTGGTCTTTTGTGAGGCTCCAACCTCTAGGGCACCGATCCTATCTTCTCAAGGCACCAACCTTGTGTTTAGAGGCTCCAACCCCTGGGGCACCAACCCTTCTCTAGTACAAGCTCTGACCTAGTTTCTTGAGGACACCGATCCTTTAGGGCTCCAACCCTATCCTTTAAGGCACCTACCTTGTTTGTTCGAGGCTCCAACCTTCAGGGCACCAACTCTCTGGGATCCAACCCACTACTATACTTTTTCTAGATATGTTTTATAGTAATTCAGGGCTCCCAAAATCTTCTTCACTGAGTTCTATCAATCTGCAAATTCACTATAGTCTCCATGATACATCATTAATGACAACCTTGTCTCATAGAAGGTATCACCATATCTCTTCATTATACCCAAGAAAAATCTCCAAGTCACATCATGATGACTAATACATCATGGTCTTCAATAGTCTCCACATAACTTCAATGTGTCTACAATGAACTGCACTAAGCTCTGCACAAAGACAACTCTCTATTTCAACCATCTTTCCTAACTGTCGCAGTAACTGCTTTGGGAGTGAGGCTTTAGGAGAAACTGCTTCAGAGGAGTGACTGTTGTAGCTACAAGTTGTGTATTCAATTAAAATGTACTTGTTTGTGGAGTCTTTTTAACAGATCGCAGGTTGCGCTTCTATGGATTCATTCTAGATTTCATCCTTTCAATGAATAACCCAGTAAACAGAATGCTCAACCTTTGGCTTCCTTCTTCTTCTACTAGACCTTCAGCTTCCTTCTATGCTCACTCTATATTTGGCTTCCTCTTTCACTTGCTCAACCTTCAACTTTTATTTCTTTTGTTCCTTCACGTCCATGAGTTGTGAACTATCCTTCGTCTCTGTGATATATGCCCGAGCTCAATTCACTTCTCGAGGTGGAGCATTTAACTTATATATATATATATATGTGTGTGTGTGTGTGTGTGAATCTTATCAATATCGAAAAGACATGTTCATTGGAGGAGAATCCGACTTGTGTATGGGGTCACGCATTACAAATATATCATAAACCTATTTATTTATGAACATTTATATTATAATAGATGTCTGGCGGTCCCACATGCCACAACACTTCTTAAATCGCAATCGTGACTTCATAAATCCCACAATCGAAACCCTTTGGCTTCACACTATGACATTTTCGATGCCCCTATTTCTGACGGAGCCGATGCGATGTGATATTAAATAGTTGTTAATAAATCCGCCGGGTCCACAATTTTATCGCAATTGGTGGTTTGCCATCGTGACATCTCTTCAAGACTTGAGATATGCGACAATAAAGTGCTTCTCTCGCTTCCAATATGCTTCTCTTTCTTCGATAGCTCTTCCTTTGACTTCCGGTAGCTCTTCTTTGATAGTTCATGTTCTTGACTTCCAATGGATTCCTTGATGGCTTTCCTCCTTAGCTTCTTTCTCCTATTACTTCACAGATATGCTTCTCCTGGGCTTCACATCATCATTTAGTATCCCAGAATATTTCCATGTTGACATCAATGGCAATCTAGATAAAAAATCTCCCCCTTTGTCATTGATGGCAATATTATTCTTCTCTCCCCCTTTGACATCAATGGAAAAGGAGTGCACAAGGACTCCCCTTGTCAAACTACTCCCCCTGTCATGGTGTTCTTCTTTTTTTACTCAAGATAGAGAGGTTGTTGCCTTATCATCAACTAGCACATTATCCATTCTTCATGTCTCAAAATAACTACTTTATCATGGCTTCAACAATGTTGCTCCAAGAATGCCCCAAATAGAGTTTTCAAGTTTTCTTTTAACCATGTTCAAGTGTGGGAAACGATGCCTTAAAGATGCTCCACTTTAGTGCTTCCAAACAGATCCCAAATAGGCACACACCAAATGTCCAAGTCCAAGTTTTTGTGCTTCTGCAATTCGAATTTTGTTGTCTCCAGAGTCAGAATTAAGAGGCCTTCATAGTCCAAATGAAGAGAAAATTCCACTAAAATTGTTTTTCTCACTATCTCTCTTCATATCCGAGTTTCTCTATATCTCTGTGCTTCTCCTTAAGTCATTTCCATCCAATATTTCAACATCATTGCATTATGATGAAATGGTGAGAGATTGTGCTTTACTGTTGCTATTTTTCTAAGTGACCAACATCAACCTGAGCTATATTCAACTGCACAAAATTATTATTTCTATAGTCCTTTTGATGAGCCATCTTTTCCTTGTGTTATTCGCAAGTTATCTCCATTAGCAGATTTTGATATCAACCTGTGATTGTCTTTTAAATTCTTTCTACTAACTGACAACTTTTTGCAGTGCTTCAATTATGTTAAATGCTGCCAACTACTCTTTCTTGTGTAGTGAACAAAACATTCAAGCTCCATTTCTAGATGTATCTAATTATTTGAAGGTTGCATCTATTTGTGTCCAAAATTTATCTGTTCTCACATCATATCCCTGAGTTGAGACATTCAACTTCTGTAATAACAACAACATAGTTATTTTCCTTATTAGCATTAGATGGCCTTCTCTGCTGCTCCAATTTTTTCAAGTGATCAAGTGAAAAAACATCTTCAACAATAGTCCATTGGATAGTTAAGAGATCATGTTATTACAAAGGAGTGTTCCTGAGAAATGATCCATCAAAGAATGATTGTCAATATAGCTCATTAAGGATTACATAAGGCCCATTCACAGATGGCTTTGACAATAATGTTTAATTATCATAAGCTCCTCCTAACTATATGCATGATCTTCCTTTTGGCAGAGTCTCCCCATAAAATGCTTAGATTGTCGAAGAGTAAATCAACAACATGTGTTGTTGGTTGGAGAGTTCAAGAGACTTTCGAATCCAATTTGCTTCTTTCTCCATACTTGTGTAACTTTCTTCTCTGACATGGTTCTAGTTTGTGTACGAGCCCAAGTCAAGTTACAATCACGTGCCATATGACCAATATTATGACACTTGAAGCATTCTATGTTGTTCATGAATAATAATTCATGATTTCTTGCAAAATTGCTTGTTGGAGATTGTCAGGGACCATAATATTTATCTTTGTGATATGCCCTACAATATTTTTCCATGCGTCCAAAGTTTTTACAAGCATAATAATAACCAAGAAATAAACTTTGGTACCTATGAGATGGAGATTTCCTTGATGTACTTCTAAAGTCTTTCCACCTTGAGATCCTTTGATGATAACCATTGCTTCTTGCATCCTTGAAATCATCTGAATTTCTTCTTGGAACATGACTTCCTTCATTGTTGCCTTGATTCTTATCCTTACCTTTGCTGAAACTAGAAGCATCAATTTTATTTTATTTTATTTATTTATTTATTTATTTTTATTTTTTTTCTGACTTCCTCACATCTTTGTTGTTTGAAGCATTATCATTCTTACTTGAGGATTCACCTTCATAGCCAAGACCCGATTTATCAAATGGAGAGCTCTTCAAGATTTTGATTTATCATCCAAGGCTTGAGAGCTCTTCAAGATTTTGTCCATTCCTTCAACCTTTTTCTTGAGGGAGACAATCTCTTCTTCCAATCTTTCGCAATCATTATTCTTCTTAGTAGGTTGTTTCTCAAACTCTTCCTTGATACGTATTGCTTCATTTGCTTCTATTTTAAGGGAGATTATATTTGACTTCATTTTATTTTTCTAGACTGCTCTCCATTTTTTCCTTGATCATAGTAGCTTCACATGTTTCGGCCTTGAGAAGGTTGATGTCAGATTTTAGTTTGAAGATTTCTTCATCCTTTGCTTTTAGTTGACATATCGTGGTGTTTCTTTCCTTTTCTGCTTCATCAACTTGTCCTTCTATGATTGCCAATGCTTGCATTGTCTTCTTAGCTCCTTGTACTAGCTTTCTTGCTTCTTCTAGTTGAGATTTAAGAGAGGAGACCTCTTCCTTGTATTGACCAATCTCTGCTTCAAGTTTGTTCAATATTTTGTGCCTTTTTTCAAGGTGTCTTGACAAGGTATCTTCCCATTTATTTTCATTATCCAATTTATTTGTCATGGATTTGACTTCTTCATGATGCTTCTTTTGTTTTGATGAAATTCCTCCTTAAGCTTGGAAAGATCTTCATTTCTTTCTTGTACTTGAAGCTTGACAAGGTCAACTTCCTTCCTTGTTTGGTCTTGGTCACTAGCTAGTGCTTTCTTCTTAAGTTCCTCGTTTTCCTTTTTCAAACTGACAATCTCTTCCATGGAAGCCATAAGTTTAGCGAGGATATCTTCTTCAAAATCTTTTTCATTTTCTTCATCTTCTAGGTCTTCTTTAGCCTTGATGTTATCACTCTTATCTTCAACTTCCAAGATGGGCTTTGGATTTCCTTCTTGCTTTCCATCATCTTCTTGACTAGTGGTCATGGTTAATGCTCCTTTTGAGTGAAGGTCATGAAGTTTGTCCCATATACCCTTTGTTCATGAACACTTTCCTAAATTTTCCTTTATACAATCTGGTAGTCCATTCAAGATTGCCTTTATTTCTTTTTCATTGTACTCCTTGGATTCTCCATCCATCATGCTATCAAAAATCACTGATTTCCAAAATTCAATACCTTGAGTCTTTAAGAAATTCCTCATTATTGCTTACCATATATCAAAATTCCATTGAACAATGGAGCCTTCACAAATTGATTGATTTCAACTTTGGTGGTTGAGGGAGACATATCTTTAGGAGGATTAGAGACTTTCTTTCTTGGATTCACCATTTGTGTTCTAATTGATCAACCTTCAAGCTGTTAGGATTTGAGTGAAGGTACTGGCTCTGATACCAATTGTTGGAAATAATGGGGGGAGGGGTGAATCAATATTCCTTTTCAATTGTTTCTTTTACTAGTTAAATCAATTTTATTTAGAACACAAAATTAGCAATAGGAATAAATTCTCTTATTATTATAATATTTATAATGAATCAAGTACAATATATAGGGCTCCAACCCTTGATGAAGGCACCGATCTTTAGTTCCTCAGGCTCCAACCTGTTTCCAAGCACCAACTTGGTCTTTTGTGAGTCTTCAACCTCTAGGGCAATGACCCTGTCTTGTCAAGGCACTAACCTTGTGTTTAGAGGCTCCAACCCCTAGAAAACCAACTCTTCTCTTGTACAGGCTCCGATCTGGTTTCTCGAGGACACTGATCCTCTAGGGCTCAAACCCTATCCTTCAAGGAACCTACCTTGTTTGTTCAAGGCTCCAACCTTTAGGGCACCAAACCCTCTGGGCTCCAATCCACTACTATACTTTGTTTAGATATGTTTTATAATAATTCAAGGCTCCCAAAATATTCTTCACTGAGTTCTATCCATCTACAACTTCACTGTAGTATCCATGCTACATCATTAATGACAACCTTGTCTCATAGAAGGTATCACCATTGCTCTTCATTATACCCAAGCAAAATCTCCAAGTCAGATCATGATGACTAATACATCATGGTCTTTAATAGTCTCCACACAACTTCAATGTGTCTACAATGAACTGCACTAATCTTTGCACAAAGACAACTCTCTCTTTCAACCCTCTATCCTAACTGTCACAGTAACTGATTCGAGAGTGAGGCCTTGGGAGTAATTGCTTCAGAGGAGTGACTTTTGCGGCTATAGGTTGTGTATTCAATTAAAATGATCCTATCTATGAAATATTTTTAACAGATCGCGGGCTGCGCTTCTATGGATTCATTATAGGTTTGATCCTTTTAATGAATAGCCCAGTCAATAGAATGCTCGACCTTTGGCTTCCTTCTTCTTCCGCTAGACCTTCGACTTCCTTCTATGTTGCTTGATCTTCGGCTTCCTCTTTCACTCGCTCAACCTTCGACTTTTCTTTCTTCTGTTCCTTCACCTTCATGAGTTGTGAACTGTCCTTCGTCTCAGTGATAGATGCCCAAGCTCAATTCACTTCTCAAGGTGGCGTGTTTAACTTATATGTCTATGAATCTCATCAATACCCAAAAGACATGTTCATTGGAGGAGAGGACGACTTGTGTATGGGGTTGCACACTACAAATATATCATAAACCTATTTATTTACGAACATTCATATTATAATAGATGTTTGGAGGTCCCACATGCCACGTCACTACTTAAATCGCAATCACA
The DNA here is from genome assembly GCA_000404065.3 of Pinus taeda. NCBI lineage: Eukaryota > Viridiplantae > Streptophyta > Pinopsida > Pinales > Pinaceae > Pinus > Pinus taeda. Next base: position 32,843 of record APFE030016760.1, on the reverse strand, counting down.
ACTTCATAAAACTCTCGCAATCACATCCCTTTGGATTCACGATATAACATTGCCGATGCCCCTATTTATGACGGAGTGGATGTGATTTGATATTAAACAGTTGTTAATAAATCTGTCGGGTCCACAATTCTATCGCAATCGATGGTTTTCCATCGTGACATCTCTTCAAGACTTGCGATACGCGATGATAAAATGCTTCTCTCGCTTCCAATATGCTTCTATTGCTTCGATAACTCTTCCTTTGACTTTTGATAGCTCTTCTTTGATAGCTCCTGTTATTGACTTCCAGTGGCTTCCTTGATGGCTTTCCTCCTTGGCTTCTTGCTCATGTTACTTCACGGATCTAATTTTCCTTGTCTTCTTGCTCCTGTTGCTTCACGAATCTGCTTCTCCTTGGTTTCACATCATCATTTAGTGTCCCATAATATTGTCATGTTGGCATCAATGACAATCTAGATCAACAAGATTTACTATAAAAGAAGAACCATTAGCAAACTCGAGGTCATAGAATTTGTATAGTATAGTATTTTGTTTCAATCATAAGATTTGAAGAACCATAGTAACAGGACAGAAGTATGTTTCACTAGAACATCTTAAAACCAACATTGAAGGCAGTATAACAATTTGAAGGTATGAATATAGTCTAGGAGAAACACGAAAGCGTAAATGAAGAATTTTTCATTATAAGGAATCTCATCATTCATGGACATCATCTTCAAAGAAGATTAAAATAGAAGTTTGTTCTAAAGAAGTCAACTGAATGGTAGCATGAAAGGGTGAAGTATGATTATTGGATATCTAAAACAAGATTCATAACTTTAGAGAGAGTTAAAAAGTAAGAACATGATTCCCAAATATACTTGGAAGCATAAGTATGATATGACTAGGCTAGCACTCTTCCATATGATTGTTTGATAACAACATAATAGATAGACATGACAAATGTTAATCATGATTTCTTGAAAGAAGAAATAAGTAGAATAATGTGGTAAAGCATGAAGATGAAGAAGAAGGGAGTAGGTTGAAGCTTGCATCAATTAGAAAGAAAGAAGTTGTAGAGTTCTGATGTTGTTGTACCAATAGTTGGCTAGTTAGCTCTAGGAACACATTGATTAATGATTGAAAATAATGAAGCATAATTGTGTTGCAATATAAATATATACCATGCAAAGGAATGTTTACCTCAGAGGGAGCAAGAAATAAGAATTTGTCATAAAGAATCCAACACCTTAACTATAGGTTATTGTGATTTGGCAACTATGATAATGATGGGATGTGGTTTATCTCCCTCAAAGGACATATTGCAGAAATGTAGAGACTAGAAAGATAGAAATTGAGATAAATTGTTTGATGATATTGTACCAACAACTATTTGATTTGAATTGGGAGTACATGGATTGAGTGAACAACACTAATGATGGCTTGGAAGAGCATGAGAGCAGAATTATCTTATGTAAGGAAGAAGGCATGTGTTAGCAGTTGTACAGAAGTTTGGCTCCCTGAAGATGATAGATGAACCATTTGATGAAAAAGTTGCATGAAGATTGTAAAGATTGAGGAAGTTCGAAATTCGATATGATGTGATGCTATTAGGAGATGAGAAGCCTTGCAAGCTACTACTAATATTTCCATGGAAGAATAAGTAGTTGATGAGTGAGACAAGATAAATATTGTGGTTACATCTCTTTGGTTGAGAGCGAGTGATGAGGGATAATAGTATTATCCATGTGTCACTCACTAGGCCAAGACTAACAATTGTAATTCCAGTGAAGGCATTGGTAGGGAGAATGGAGGATTGGATAAGCATCTGGGACCATTACTCCTTGAGGATTGTGAATCCAAGAGAGGATTAGTCTCAAGTACCGATACTATTTGAGGATAGGGAAGGGTATCTAACATAAGAGTAATCCCGAGGAGGACCAATATTATTTGAGGATTGGGAATCCAAGATAAGAATAGTGTTGTAAGGACATACCTAGTGAACATCCGGATGAAGTATGTTCCTTGAGAGGCTGTGGTGGTGGTGTACAAAAGTATGCCTCCTAGCATGGTGCTCTAATCTAGTGGAGAGTTGGAGCTTGTTAGTCAAGGCCTTGCTATTTTGTAATTGGCAATGCTGGTTATGATGATGATGCTTATCAATCTGAGCACTTCTTATGAGAATATTTACATTTTAGAGTATCCTTGTATCTTGGTGTGTTATTATGAATACCTCCCTAGTTAAGAGGGAGTGTTGAAGAATGTAACTAGGTTTGGTCTTCATAATTATTATTATACTTGTATCATCATGTATTTCATGAAAAAGAAAAATGCAAAAAGAAGAAAATGAAAATGAAAATTATTATTATTATTATTATTTTCTAGTCAAAGCATGTTCTTCATGCTTCTAGGGTTTTTTGAAATCAAAATAATTTTTTTCATGAGTCAAAATCCCATTTGGACTATTTTGTAAAAGAAATAAAATTTTATTTTGAGTCAAAAATAGTTTTTTTGTCCCCATAAGACCAAGTTGGCCCTGCTTGGACAAGTCATCCCTAGAAGGGATCTATTCAACCTTGTGGATGTGTATATATAAAATGCAACTCGGCCTCATTTGTACACTCACTCAACTTTGATTTATGTGCCAATAAGAGAGAGAAAATCAATGAAGAAGTCAAGGAATAAGAGAAAAAGTCAAAGGAGAGAGAAAAGATAAAAGGAGAGAAAATCATGTTGCACGTGTAATATTTATGCCCTAATTTTTGTCACATGTGCGGAATTTCAGACTGTTGCAAGGGCAAAAATTTTCAGATCAATTGCAAGGGCTGAAAATTAGAGGTTGAATAGATTTGGAGAGCTTTGACCATCATTGACTTGGTTGAGGAAGGTTTGAAGGAGGGCTGACTTGGGTCTTGTGGGAGGTCTTGGTGTTGGTTTTTAGGTCTTGGATTTCTCAATTTGCTCTGATTCTATAAGAAAATAAGTTGGTTGGGTTTTCCTCTAGCTCAGATCCTATATCTCATGTTCATTTTCTTTTGTGATATTCATGTTTATGTTTTTGGTAATTTTTTAATGAAGAGAACATAATAAAAATAAAAATAAGCTAACAAATATTCATAAGCAATTATCAAGTAAGAGAAATCATCCTAATCTTCAAGCATATTGGTTTCTCAACAAGAATGCATTGCCTGAAGACATACCATTGCCATCCCATCTGAATAAATCATGCTAGGGAATGATGACCAACCCCATACATGAATGACATTCTAGGACATCTTTGCAGTCTGCACACTCCCTTGTCAATCCTATTCACCACTGGCGTTGATCATAACTTTGATGGAAATGTAAATGAATTTGTGTGCTCAGTCACTGGGTCAATAACCCCGTTAATGCCATTGTGATACGAGACCTATGATATGTGATGGAAAGCTCTGCTTAGATTCCAAATTGATGTATCCTCATTTGAAATATTCTTATCTCCACATCCCAGGGATGCATAATCAGAAACCTCTGGGACATACCTCTCCACAAGTTCCTATTCATATGGGTGTTACTCATGCTCAAATATCAAGTGAGGAAAATCGTGAGTGCCCATAACATCATTTTTTGTGATGGTTACCATGATAGTTAATTGACGATCTATTATGGAGGATAAGAACATCCATAACTCAACCTATAATTCTGATTCTTGAAGGGCCATCTAAGTCCTCTTCAAGGACTCCTGGGTAATCTCAAGCTCATGTGTAAGCTTGTATACTTCCTCTTCTTTCCCTTACAGGGCATCATCGTATATCTCAACAAGCATGAGTAGGTGATCTCTATTCGAAAGAAGGTGTACGTAGTTAGATTTTATCTCTACCAATGCCTCTTTGAGTGTCTGCAAATGTACAAGTGAAGTCCTGTCTCCCAGACTGTCACGTGTTACTGCATTTTTCCAACAGTAATTTTTCACTAATGCATATGTACCATTATAGTGACTCGTGGATGCCATAGTATTTTCGGTGCTTACCTTCAATTGGCTTTCCAAATTAAGCTTATGAACAACATTTTCTTCATAAAACAATTCAGATAATGGGTTTGGGTTCACACAATTGACTACCTATAGGTTATCATCTTTACGTGCCTCCTAATTTGGAACTGGGGCAACAATGATTGTAGATAAGGAATGATCATCATATTTTGCCAAAATAAAAGTGGCTTCATGAGTTTCCTTGTACTCATTATCCAAATCAACAATCTCTCTAAATGAAGGCAAGCATCTTATTGAAATATCCGATGCTTTTCCATCCCAAACCCTAGTACCACTCGGTTTGAGTGAATATGTGCTAGCTTTATCTTCAATGGGTATGAATTTTCCTAATTCGTCCAGGGAGGTTTGGTCATGGTCTTCACCTTCAACTACAAAAGTTATCTCTTATGTATGATTTGATACCTTTGTCCTATCTTATTTGAATTATTATTCTCCTTTGGGGTCCCTTCAATCCTTGCTTCCTAGTCCTTAGCTACTTTTTCATATTTGGATTTGATATTCCTTTTCTCCTTTGCTGCCTTTGATGATACCACTACTTCCATTTTCTCTACCATCTTTGCAAAGATTTTGTTACATCTTCATTTTTTTGGAAACAATTCTTCTTGAATTGGAAGCATTTTTCCTTGTTACATTTAGCCTTATGATTCTAGTCTTTGAATTCTTGTTCTCAATATCACCTTTATTTAGACCCACATATGGCCAAAATCATGCTCTAATACCATTGCAAGATACCCCTTTGGAATACCTTAAAATTTCATTTCGTGTTTGTGGGTTTTGTTTCAGTGTGTCAACACGTCATTTCATCAAATAGTTTGCATATGTATGGTTGTAGGTTCACTTTATATATTTTTTATATCGAACAAAAATGTATAATTCCAAAAAAGTGACCAATAACACTTCAAATCAGAAACACATGATTTATACTAAGCCCATAAATACAAAAAATATTGATATATGTTTGCCATAGTGATAAAATCACTTTTACTTTACTGAAAATAACCCAAAGTTATAGCAACAACATTTCTAAGGACACACAGTAATTTTCTAGCTTGAAAATAGAGGTTACAATGTTCAATATTAAATAGGAACTTGGTAAAATTTTTAGCAGTGTATACAATGCATATTCCACCTTCGAATTTGGTCCAAATAACTCAACAAATAACACCATAGGCCCAACAATCAACTCAGCCTAAGAAACAATGAAACTCGAATTAAATACAATGATAAAAGTGGCTTGATAAATAGTGGTTACACTGACAATAATTCATCCAAAAAATGAACAAAACTTAACCTATTAAATAGTAGAGAACAAGCCTCCTTTAGGAAGCTCGCCCCCACTCAACAGAACTTGACCCCCTTGAGTAGATTTGTCATGTTCAAAGACCAGACTCGGCCCCACTAGAATAGTTAACTTGGTCAACAATATAAAAGGGTAAGCTTGATAGCAAGGAGAAGAGGAACTCAACCTCCAAGAAGGGGACGTCCTTATCTTGATGTGAGAAAGGGAACTCGACCTAAAACTCTAGGAAATAATGGTAACTCAACCCCCAAGTTTATCTTGGCAACTAACATGTAAAAATATTATAGAATGCCTTAAGTCAGTTAATAAAATCAACTGATAATTCTACTAACTTCTTTATGCCAATATCGACTTCTTTACTAAATCTCAATGTCGGAATTTGAGTGATCCAACTTGAACAATGGATAGGATGTACTGTTTCAACACCAAACCAACAACCGTAATGAGGGTTTCCAAAAACCCTAGAATCTTCCTTAAGACCTCTCCAAATTTCTATTTTCCAAGTGAGTGAATGAAAGAATGAGGGGAGACTCCTCATTTCCTTTTTTTATAACTCACTTGACTCCTTTGCCACCTTTTTATCAAGTTAAATAATGAAAATCAATTTTCACCTATTTTATTTAAGAAAGTGACCTTTTAATAACTAGTAAAGTCACTTTTAACTTCCAAAAACTGCTTAATTTGCCAATATGATCACATCAACCACTAAGATTCCCTTTTTATCATCCTATCTCATAGATCTTTTCGTTTCGTTTCCGATGAGCTATTACACTAAGGTTTTTCTCCATATAATCAAGCCAAAATCACACCTTAAGTGTAAATAATTTAAATATGTTGGATAATAACTTTGTTTTATGGAAATATTTGGAATGTAATGAAACCAAGATATAATTTTGTAGAATTGATCCCGATGATGAAATATGCAAGAAGTACCATTTAGAACCATAAAACTCCTTGAAAACCCTTTGGGTCCACTAGTGGTGTAATCCTACTCTTGCGACCTAGCTAGCACAAGTGGTGGGAATTTTCTCTAACCACATCACAAGGAAATCCAAAAAATTGGGTACATTACAATCCTCCCTCCCCAAAGTTGCTTGTCCTCAAGCAATGCCATCGCAAGCTAACAATACTAAACTAAAACTAGGATGCCAAATATGCCACTGAGTCACTCCATGCCACTGTACTAACCCGAGATGAATGAATCCATCAATACCAAGGTCCCAAACAATGCTAATCAATGTGAAGCATCCCTCACTCCACTCTTTATCTGATAAGGTATATGCACTAGAGATCCTCTGCACACTGCCAATAAGTAGTACATCTTGATAATGGAAAACCTTGATCAACTCCTTGAGAATCTTCCTACTAGGAAACCAATCCTATGTACATCAAGAGTGAACTCCCAAAGGTATAGTCAAAAACTTGCAGAAAAGGATCCTTGTCCACATGATCTAACCGTGGCCTCCTCCCACTAAGGATATTTCCATACTAGTGAGGCATCCCATATCATCAATGAGTCACTAAGGAGTGAAATTCTCCCTGTAAAACTGAATTCCAATGGAAGACTTGAGTGATGTTCCCCTATAAATACCATCTCATCCCTAATGATAGTTGAACTGCTAAGTCCTATAACTCTAGGGTACGACCAAAGTATCCAAGAGAAAGCACCATCCAGACACTGCGCTACTTTGATCATCATTGTTTGTCTACTGTGTCTATATTGAATCAACCTCTCCCACAACTCCTAGCCATAATACATGGAAGATTTAGAGCCATGCTTATGGATTCCATCTTGCCAATGTTAGAGCCTGCTAATCCATGGCTAGATTCGACTTTGATAAACTACAGGGGAAATATGCCTCATCATATGGTTTTAATCCATAAATGAAATAGATTACTCACTATCATAACCCTTCTCATCAAGAAGTGGAGTGATCACATAGCCAAATTTAAACTCACAACTACCAATCCTAACCGACTGTTGCTGTCAAATACTGCTAAATATTGGAACCCATCCATTCCTCATCTCTAATCCTTGTATGAAATCAATATATGGACACCAGATGCCAAGAATCAACTTGGTGCATGTTAAACTACCTTGCTCTCTCTAGATCACACAGTGAAAATTGCTACCTTATTTCCTGATGATGTACCTAGATACTTCTTGGACCTAGACGCTCCTATAAAAGAGGTCTAGCATCCACAATACCTCATGCTCATATAATGCCTCAGAATATCTAGCTGAAGGTTTATAATTCATCTCCCTCATGATCATCTCCCTAAATGTGAACTTAGGAGAAAAATATATGCTACCTCTGAAGTAGACCATGCCATCCCTAAGCCTGTATCCTTTAACTCGCACATCGACCATAAGCATCAACTAGAAAGTATCTCTCCTATCCACAGTGTGTTGTGTCTCAACTAACCATCTCAGGTGATCTTGCCTTGTCCCACAACTCATGATGAGAGCATCAAGGGGCAACAACCGAACCCTCTATGATTTTAAGAAATACTGGCGAGTGATAGGTGTGTGTGTCCCCAAGGGTATGATCAAGAGTCCATATGGATACCCAAAAGTGTTCCTTTGAATGTCTCTCTATCCACCTCTGATTTGCTGATATCTCAATTGAAGACCACTCTTTGATGAACATGATGCCTTTGGATGCTCATTTGCCCCCTCAATGATCCTTGGTAAGGAATTCCTAATAGTATGTGTGACGTCCCTCTTAGAATGTCTCCTCAGAGGCAACACTCCAAGATCCTGTTGTGCAACGCCATACACCACTGCATACAACCATGTATTCTTGTACTCTTGCGAATACCAATGTACATTATGACATATCTCTATACACCGCTAGATACCATTTCCTACTGATGTACTACCCTGTATTCTCTGATATGCTACATATGCCAATGTATTTATCACTCCACTAGTGAATACGTTGTGACGTGAATCACGCCTCCTAACTGTCCCTAAAAAATATGAGTGGCATAGATCCGCACATGCTAGTGGGGGTGTCACTGTTGTGCTAATCCTTGGTTGCCACTATGCACAATACATAAATGAAAGATCAATGTCTCCATAGAAATCCGTTCTTGGTGGCATACCATTGCCATCCAATCTGAATAACACTTGCCAGGGCATGATGAAAACCCTGAAACCCCATACACAGATGATGTGCCAAGACATCTCCCAGATTCTGCACACTCCCTTGTCAACCCAATTCACCACTAGCACCCGGAAATCTTATGGAAATGTGAAGGAACGTGTGTGCTCTGTCATTGCGTTAACCACCCCATCAACACCATAGTCATCCTGCACCTCTGATATGTGATGGAAAGCTCCACCTAGATCCCAAATGGATATCCTCGTCTAAAATATACCTATCTCCACATCCTATGGATGGATAATCAGAAAAAATTTGGGACATACTTCTCAACAAGTGCCTATTCATCTAGGTGTTCCTCATGCTCAAATATCAAAGGTGGAAAATCATGAGTGCCCCTAAAATCCTCTTATGTGATGGCTTCCATAGTTAACTGCAAATCTACTATGGATGTCCACAACTCAACCCCATACAAAGCTGCTCAATTTTCAACTATGATTCTTGAAGGGCCTTCTAAGTTCTCTTTAAAGACCCCTTGGTAATTTAAATCTTATGGGTAAGTTTGTCAACTTCCCCTTCTTTCCCTTCTAGTCATGTTATATCTCAACAAGCATGAGTAGGTGATATCTATATGAAAGAAGGTGTAGGTAGTTAGATTTTATCTCTACCAATGCCTCTTTGAGTGTCTAAAAATATGCAAGTGAAGCCTCCCCTCCCAGACTGTCATGTGTTACGGGATTTTTCCAACAATAATTTTCCACTAATGCCCATGTATCATCATAATGCCTCGTGGATTCCATAGTATTGTCGACACTTACCTTTAATTGGTTTTCCAAATTATGGGCACAGGTAGGCTTATGAATAACATTTTATTCATAAAAAATTCAACTAATGGGTCTAGGTTCACACCGTTGACTACCTTGGTTTATCATTTTGTGCACCTTCTGATTGGGAACCGCAACAACATTGATTCTAGACAAGAAATGATCATCAACTACTATCAAAATAAAAGTGGCCTCATATTTTCCTTGTACTCATTATCCAACTCAACAATATCACTACATGATGACAAACATCTTGTTGCCATATCTGACTCTCCTCCATCCCAAAACCTCGTACCACCCGATTTCAGTGAATTTGTGCTAGCTTCATCTTCATGGGTATGAATTTTCCTAGTTTGTCCTTGGAGGTTTGGCCATGGTCTTCACCTTTAACTACAAGAGTTGTCTATTATTTATTTGAACTATTGTTCTCCTTTGGTCTCCCTTCAATCCTTACTTCCTCGTCCTTAGCTACTTTTTCATCTTTGGATCTATTAATTTTTTTCCCTCGCTACCTTTGATGATATCCATGCTTCCATGTGCTCTATCATCTTTGAAAGGTTTTTTTATAATCTTTAAATTTTTGGGAAAATAATTCTTCTTGACTTGGAAGCATGTTTCATTGTTACATTTAGCCTTCTGATTCCATTTTTGGAACTATTTCTCTCGATATCACCTTGATTTAGACCCACAACTGGCCAAAATCATGCTATAATACCATTGTAAGATACCACCTTGGAATAACTTAAAATTTCCTTTCGAGTTTCTGAGTTTTGTTTGAGTGTTCCATTGTGTTTTTTCGTCAAACAATTCACATATGTATGGCTATAATTGCACTATTCATATTTTTTATATCACACATAGATGTATAGTTCCAAAAAAAGTGACTAATAACACTTCAAATCAGTAGCACATGATTTATACATGGCCCTGAAATACAAACACTATTGATATGTGATTTCCATAGTGATAAATCACTTTTCCTTTACTAAAAACATCCTTGAATTATAACAACAAAATTTTTAAGGACAATCATTTTCTAGCTTGAAAATAGAGATTACAATGTTCAATATTAAAGAGGAACCTAGGAAAATCTTTAACAATGTCTACAATGGATTTTCCACCTTCAAATCTAGCCAAACTAACTTATAAAATACTACCACTCACCCAACAGTCAACTCAACCCAAGAAATAGTGTAACTTGACCTTAATACAAGAAAAAAATGGCTTGATAAATAATTACACTAGCAACGATTCAACCAATAAAGGGAAAATAAATGACCTATTAAATAGTAGAGAACATGCCTCCTTTAAGAATCTTGTCCCCACTCAAAATATTTTAGCCCCTTGAGTAGATTCAACACCTTTAAATACAAACTCAACCCCACCGTAATGGTTAACTTGACTAGCAACATAAAAGGGTAAACTTGACCATAGAGGAGAAGAAATCTACTTGCAATAAGGAGCACTCCTTGCCCTAATCTGAGAAATGGAACTCGTCCACAAACTCCAACAAATAATGGTAACTCGAACCCCAAGTTTAGCTCAACAACCAACTTGTAAAAGTATTATAGAATGCCATAAGTTAGATAATAAAATTAAATGATAACCCTACTAAGTTAGTCCTTTATGCAATATCATCTTCTTTAATGAAGCTCAATGTTGGAATCTGAATGATCAACCTCCAACACTAGTTAGGCTCTATAGATTCAACACCCAAACCAACAACAAGAATGAGGGTTGCCAAAAACCATCGAGCCTTCCTCAAGAGCTCTCAAAAATTCTATTTTCCAAGTGAGTGAATGTAAGAATGAAGAGAGGCTCCTCATTTCCTTTTTTTATAACTCACTTGACCCTTTTGCCACATTTTTATCTTTTTCTTCAATTAAAAAATGAAAATCACTTTTCACCTATGTTGTTTAATAAAGTGAATTTTTATTAACTAATTAAAGTCACTTTTAACTTCCAGAAAATGCTTAATTCACCGCCATGATCACAACAACCACCAAAAGCCCCTTTTTATCATCTAGTCTCGTGTATATTTTCTTTTTATTTCCAACGAACTATTACACTGAGGTGTTCCTCCATATAATCAACCAAAAATCTCACCTTAAGTGTAAATAATTTAAATATGTCTGATAATAACTTCGTTTTATAGAAATTGTTGGAATGCGATGAAACCAATATAAAAATGTATGGAATTGATTCCAATGATGAAATATGGAAACCCTTAAAACTCCTCCAAAACCCTTCAGTTACACTAGTGGTGTAATTCCGCTCTTGTAGCTTAGTTGACACAAGTTTTGGGAATCACCTCTAACCACATAACAAGGTAATCCAAAACTTGGGGACATCATAATCCTCCCTCCTCAAAATTTCTTGTCTTCAAGCAATGTCATCATAAGCTGACATAGTACTGAACTAATAAAAGGATCCAAAATATGCCACTGAGTCACTCAATGCCACTATACTACCTGAACATGAATGAAATCCTTCGATACCAGAGTCAAAAACCATCTTGATCAATGTGAATCATCCCTCGCTCCACTCATTGTCCGACAAGGTATATGCACCAAAGGTCCTCTACACATCACCAATAAGTAGGGAATCTCGATAATTGAAAACCCTGATCAACTCATTAAGAAGCTTCCCTACTGGGAAACCAATCCTATGTACCTCAAGTGTGAACTCCGGAAGGTATAGTCCAACCCCTGCATAGAAGGATCCTCATCTGCATGAGCTAACCATGCCTCCTCCTTATGATCATATTTCCATAATAGTGAGGCATCCCATATAATGAACAAATCACTAAAGATTTAAATTCTCTCTGTAAAAATAAAGTCCAATGGAAGACCTGAGTGATCTTCCCCTTTAATTACCACCTCATCCCTAATGGTAGCTAAACTGCTAAGCCCTGTAACCCTAGGGTCCCACCAAAGTATCCAATAGAAACAACCATGCATATTGTATGCTTCTCTGATCATGACTCTTTTCCTATTGTGTCCATACTGAATCAAATTCTCTTGTTACTCTTGGCCACAATACTAGTAAGGGCCGAAGCCATTCCTATGGAGTCCATCCTTCCAAAGAATCTCAACAAGCCTGCCAATCCATGGATAGCCTAGATCCCAAGAAAGAATAAGGAAAATGTACCTCTCCATATGGTGTTAACCCAAGAATTAAATAGATTACTCACTGCCATAACCCTACTCATAAAGAAGCAGAATGATCCATCAATCAACTAGATCCCTGGATCCCATAGCCAAGTCGCAAGCTCACAACTCTTAATCACTACTAAATGCTTATGCAAAGTACCGATAACTGCTCAAACCCATCCATGCCTCATCTATGATCCTTGAATGCAGTTAATAGATGGACACTAGACGTTAAGAAAAAACTTGGTGCATGTTAAACTACCTCTCTCCAACCATATCATACAATGAAACCTGCTACCTTGTATCGCAATGATGTACCTAAATACTTCCCAGAGCCTAGGAATCCTCCTATGAAAGAGGTATACCATCCACTGTACTTCATGCTCACATAATGCCTCATAATGTTCGACTGATGGTGTGTTATGAATCTCCCTCATGATCATCTCCCTAAATGTGAACTCAGTGGCAAAATATATGCTACCTTTGCAGTAGATCATGCCATCCCTAAGCCTTTATCTATTAATTCACACACCAACCATAAGCCTCAATTGGGATGTCTCTCTCCTATCCACGATGCACTATGTCTTATATAACTGTCATAGGTTATCCTCTTGTGTCCTATTGGTCATTATGAGAGCACCAAGGAAGATCCATAAAATGCCATGGATATTCCACTGGACAATTCGTCACAACAAATCTGATAATATTATATTAAAAAAATCTAAGATTCTACACTATTACAATTTTATTTAATTTCTAGATCTGTAAAATTAACTATAATTAGTACATGAATATAAAATTAAATCAAGAAGAGAAGTAGAGAACTAAAAAATAAGCTCTCACACACATAATACACAAGACATGCTCTCTAGGAAACCCTTTTGGGAGAAAACCTAGCTGGAAGGTGAAGTTGTTTCGCTTTCTTTCTCTGTCTAGAAATATGGTTGTAGACACAAAGACGTAATTCTTGTGGCCCATGGGATGCTAAAGTGCATAGATCCCCTCTGTGTGCTCTACCTCCTATCTCTCTTGGTTATCTTTTCCCAACTATGGAACAAAATGTTCTCGAAAGAATGGAATGCCTCTTCCTCCTAGTGGCCCGGTTATAACACAATTCGATAGCCTACTAGTGGTTAAGTTTGACTACATAAACTCTTAACTAGAGTTAAAAATAGACTCTTCTAGAGTCTTTTACATCAAAAACACATGGATGGCCTCTTTTCCATGAATAATGGGGATTGACGCGGCATCCTCCCGAACTATAGGTGTGAAAACAATAAGGTCAACTTCTGAGTGGCATAACTTTTGCATAGGGACTCCGATTGATGCGATTATTGTGTTGTTGGAAAGATATCTGTGTGTAAACTAGCATGAAAATCTGTTACTCTTATGTGGCAAATTTTTACCCCCAAAAAACATCGTTTTATGCCTCAAAATGCTCCCGAAAGGTTTTAGACTGTGTTTTGCCAAATTGGGTCCCACTAGTAAAAACAGTACCGTTGTTGGACACCTAATCCTAAATGGGTTAGTGTGGGAAGCTGAACAGACTAAGTAGTCCAAGGGACCTTGGGATGTGAATCCCAACGGTCACCATATTGTACTATAAATGTACATCTATTGTTAATAAAAATGTACTGCATGATTTATCTTTCCTATTTGTTCTCATTCACCATGTCTGTTTAACATGGTATCAGAGCCATGATGTGTGGCCTGTTTTCTCTAAGAAACTGATCTGAGTTTCCTTGAATAGTGCTGGCCAAGCCTTTATTACCTGCGCTCTCTCTGTCCACTGCTTTCTGCCTGCCTTCTGCTCTTTGTGAATAAGCCCTGTCCAGATATTTGCAGTTACAAAACTTGAATCTGCGCCTGTCCAGATATTTGCACTTCAAGTTTGGGTATCAAAGAACTAGTACCTGCGTACCTCGATCCACAATTGACTTCCAATGATTTGGTCACTGTACGATGGGGCTTTTCTCATCTGACGAGGTTCTATACACAGACCTGCGCACACGAATTCTGTAAACAAATTTGCTCAGAAGTTCAGATACGTTTAACACGGCCTTCGTGAGCACCATGAGTAACTTGGGACGTGTGGACGTGAAGACGAGATTCCAGGGCGAGATCAGACAAGATTGCAACCGATTTAACTAATCCTACCGGACCTGCATTGCGTTGCATTTATTCTTTTGTATTTTCTGAACCAATGTCTGCATGGGATTGAACGCATGACCTTTCATACTCGAGCCCAAGTCTGGTGCATGGTGTGCAGCGGAAGCGTGGATGTTTACAAGATTGGTGGTATTGGGATTGTGCCTGTTGGTCGTGTGGAAATTGGAGTCATAAAACCAGGTATGATTGTTACCTTTGGTCCCACTAATTGTTAAGGAAGTATCTTCTTATTTGAAAAGGGTTGGATATAACCCATACAAGATTCCTTTTGTGCCCATCTCTGGTTTTGAGGGTGACAATATGATTGAGTGTTCTACCAACCTTGATTGGTACAACGGTCCAACACTCTTGGAATCTCTTGACCAGCTTTCAGAGCCCAAACGTTCTTCAGACAAGCCTCTTCCTATTTCACACATGTAAAATCGATTGTCAACTAGCTGCTAGTTTTGCCTGCGTATTAGCTTTAACTGGCTGCTGCTGCGTATAAGTTTGATGGCTGTCCCACTGTGCGTACAAGTGTCCAAATGTGAAACATAAGGGAAGACAATTCCTTCAAAAATCTGTTGTTAACTTATCCTTAAGATTTGCCAACCCAATCTGCGTGCCAACTGTGGGAAAATACTATATCGGAACTGCGTATCACTTGAGGAGAACCTGCCTGGAATCTTCAAACTGTATTGCTGTTGGATTATTTACGTATTTTCTTGTGACTGGTTGATAGTTGGAATCCACGGGATCAGAAAAACGCAATGAAAGTCGAATCCTTAAGCAGGGGTCGATTAGTAGTGATTTCATCACCATTTGCGAAGGAGCCACGTCGAGTTCGAGCAGGAAGATAAACTGTTTTCCAAAGGGCCGCAGTATATTATTCAGAGTTGTTTGTGGCACATGTGTATCACTCACTTGGAACGCATGGAATTGTTGATTACCGTGGGAGCCATCTAATATACAACTACAGAAGTGAGGATTACTCCTGTAGCAATTTGGCAAATCAGGGAATGAGTATTGAGCAGACTTTCTCTCAAATTGGAGCACAGTCCAGATCTCCACCTACCGCCCTTCAGAACTAAGTCTTGTAGCAGAATAACGTCAACAGAGAAGAACCCTGTATTGATTTGTTAACGTTACATGATTCGAATTGTGGTTTTGTTAAAGGCCGTGCGCTGCCTCCATAAATCAATACACTGTTCACCAGAGGTTTAATACAATGCCTGGTTGGTAATGCGAGATAGCGTGGTTATGAAATTAAGTGAAGCTGCGTACTGTACATTATGGAGAACTCATCGTATGTTGTGTTGAATTGCTTATAAAAGCGTTGATAAGTTGTGCTGTCCGTTTAATTTGAATACTCTGCTGTCATGATTTTAAAAGGGTTGATTTGTGTATTCATAAATCAGCTGAGGGATGTTCCCTTGCATTGATTATAAGAAGGCCGAGCGGAGTTGTATGAGTTACAAACCAGTGAAACGCTGTGCGCCACTATTGGTACACTGTCATAACATTCACCTGTTTGTGTTGTAAGCTCACTGTGTGCCAATTATATATATATATGCTGTTCCTTTCATGAAACAGGGAGTAGACATTAAAATTGCAGCAGCGGAATTATTAGTTATTTGTGACATAAATTATTAAGTTTCCACTATTGCACAAGGGGAAGATTTCATGACTGATGAGCTCAGGGATTAGAAAAAGACCAAACTGGAGACATAGAAGATAGTGCAACCAAACTCAGAAGATTGTCATTGGAACTAGCGAGTAGTCCATCAGTTCCAGAGCCACGAGATTATATGATTTTTAACAAGCTCGGGTTGAAGCATTGTAGAAACACTCACAGTGACCACTAACTCTTCTAAAACCTGAATTATTACAGAAGCATGGTGAACGCTAGCTCCTAACATGGTGATCTGCATTTAAATTGTATTCAAGTACATTAAAGCAGCGAGTCATTTGCTACATTGAAATTGATACTGTGTTGTTTGGTATCCTGCTACTCATCTAATAGTTGCAATTATTTATCATTTTATAGACCAATTTGTAGCTGAAGATAACATCACTTCTCTTATTATATTGGTCTGAAATGGAGAGAATAGATGATGTATTGAAACTACTGAATAATTTAATGCTGTCCACCGTTGATGAGATGGTTAAGATCAACAAAACCTCTCTTTCCAATATCAAAATTTGTCTCCAAAATGCACATGAGAATATTGAGTTTTTGCAGCTTGAGACAAAGCTGCAGCAAGAAGAACTATAGCAATGGAGTCATCATTCTGAACCTGTTTCTGTTCAGAAGATTGAAACAGACTCCCATAAACAGCAAGACAATAATGTTACAGTGCATTTAGATAAAGCAGTTGGTGTACATGCATATGCAGAAACTCAGTCTGCACTTCCCAAGCCCATCATTAGACCTTGGGAACAGCTTGTCCACAACAAGCACAGAACTAGTCTTGGATATAACAAGGACTTGTCCTTTCATATTCCAGACTACTCAAAACCCATTCAGTTTCAGAGTGCTGGATTCATTCATGACAGTTCACCTACTCTTCATGACAGTTCAGCTCCAGCTGTTCCAGACTCTGCCCCTCTTTCACAACAGCAACAACAACAACAGATCGTGAAATGCCAACACTGTGATCGAGTTGGCCATTTGAAAGATCACTGTTTTGATCTTCATCCATGTAAGCACTGTCATAAAACTACCCATTCTTCAAACAGATGCTTCAGCAACAAACGTCCTGCAAGAACAAAGATTCATCTAGGATGGATCGCTTCTTGGCAATGGGCATCAACAGCCAAGAAGATATTCCAAACACATGTCAGAACTTGTTCCATAATATTGAACAGTCTTGCAGTTGAGTTTTATCCATCTTCTCACCTTGTATCTGACAGAGGGGGAAATGATGGTCATCTACAAGCTTCAAAGTCACATCAAGCGAGCCTGAGCCACAACCTACCACACCAGTTTCAGAGTTGTATCCAGAAACACAGATGTCCGTGAACATGCCTTCAGTTGGCGATCTGGGACAATTCCTCTAGCAGAAGACTCCAGCTTCTTGCCAGTTTTTGAAGAGTTCCGGAGACAAAATTGAGAACGCTTCCTCTAGCAGAAGACTCCAGCTTCTTGCCAGTTTTGGAAGAATTCCAGGAATTGCATAAGCATTCCAGAGTTGTTGGTCATCCTTAAACCATCACAGGTTGAGACTTCCCTTTTCAGGTTGAAGTTTTACCTTTTATACGGGGTGAGGCCTCCCTTTTATGGTTGAAGGTTTCCCTCTTTAAACAATAGGATCACTTCCTCTAGCAGAAGACTTCAGCTTCTTGCCAGTTTTGGAAGAGTTCCGGGAACTGCACTAAGCGTTCCAGTGTTGGTGGTCATCCTTAAACCACTGCCTTTTTATACCAACATTTCAGAGAGCACATTCAGCCTTGTGTTGCCATGCATTTTTGCACATTTTGTATTACAGCTCTTTTCTTGGACTCATACATAACCCTTCGGATTAAGGGGGGGAATGTTGGACACCTAATCCTAATGGGTTAGTGTGGGAAGCTGAACAGAATAAGTAGTCCAAGGGACCTTGGGATGTGAATCCCAATGGTCACCATATTGTACTATAAATGTACATCTATTGTTAATAAAAATTGCACTGCATGCTTTATCTTTCTCATATGTTCCCCCTCACCATGTTTGTTTAACAGGTGGGTAGAAGGAGCTGCGATCGCTTTGAGGGTGCATGGCGGTCTTATGAAAAAATATGAATCAACCCTCCATGCCAACCCTCATGGCACCATTGAGAAGGATAAAAATCTAAAGTATAACAATTTCCCCCCCAAGGAAGGAGCAAATATAGTAGCAAGGAAAGGGAAATGGTTAGGGATAGACATAGAACTTGGATCTGGAGCAACAATGGTGGAAAGGATTCTTCTTCTAAGAGAACCACTATGGAGAGATGGAGCGCGTCTCTCCTCTCTCACCCAGTCCTATATTTCTAGGATAACCAAACCACCTGACCACCCTTATAAGCTATTGTATTAGGAGCTTGAAGACAACCTCAGTAAGAGTAAAGTTTACCAAAATCCATGGGAATAGGAGGAGGAATGAATGGTTTGGTGCGAGCCATAATTTTGTGATGGGGGCCTATTTGAGCCCATAAATGTTTTGTTAATTTTGGATAAGTGAAGGACCACATAAGAGGATAGAGGAACATAAAAGGGGTAAATGGTGAACAATAGAGGAAAATAGCATAGGAGGAAGAGGTGCGACACAGGGAGATACCACATAGGAAGGAGATATCGAAATCCAAAGAGAGGGGACGCGTGTGAGCAAGGATATGCAGTTAGAATTTTGCATAAGTCGCAAAGCAAGAGAAGGATGCCATGGAAGGGGGGAAGTTAGGGATATTTTGTCGGTAAAGGGAGGTTGGTAGAGTGGAGAAAATAGGTGGGGGATATTTTGAAAGGCGGTTAAGTACACATGGGACAACTAAGGGAGGTGTTAAAAAAGTCTTAATATCCTAAAGGAAAAATGTAGAGATGGGGGAGAAATCCAAGAAGGTTTGAGGAGCTTCCAGAGAGAGATAAAAGGGGATGCTTGAGAGAGATTGGGGGTTAGAAGGATGATCAAAAAAGGATACGATAGGACAATGATTGTTGAAGTTGAAGATAATTATTAT
The DNA here is from genome assembly GCA_000404065.3 of Pinus taeda. NCBI lineage: Eukaryota > Viridiplantae > Streptophyta > Pinopsida > Pinales > Pinaceae > Pinus > Pinus taeda. The sequence goes on along the minus strand of APFE030016760.1, from coordinate 13,609 downwards.
GCATGTATCTTCTATCTGTGTTTGTTTGTAGGCTTAAGCTTTAATGTATGAGTCTATAGGTGGTATGAAGCCCCTGATGTAAGGTCTAATACCTATAGTGATGGTTTTGCACTGTATGTACCTTTTTCCTATTTTGTATGCAAAGTAGAGATCAATGGATGGTGAACTTGATTATATATCTATTGCAATGTAGCTCCTGACACCTTTTATTGTATATAATGAAGTAATGGAATGGATGGTTTGGTTGTGTCTAATGTTTTGAGTTAATGTTTGGATGTGTTTTTATATTTATGGTGTATTGGGTTAATATGTGTTTAATGATCTATTGTAACTTTAAGTATTCGTGAATGTATTGAATGGTTTGATTATTTGAATGTTTAGTAATGCCTTCAGATTTTATCATGTCCTTATAAAAGAGAAATATCTTATATGTTAATGTCATCCCAAATGTCAAAAGGTGCAAGTTGTTTTATCCCTCACAACACTGTCATTTGTGATCAACATGCTAATTGGGAGATAGTAGGGTTTAGAGGGAGTTTGGTTAAGTTTCTATGCAATGGGAGTACAATGTCCTAAGTAATCAGTGATCTTGTCAAACTGTGGAAACCTGGTTCCAATAGTTACTCATTAGCAACTCGGGTGAGACTTCACCCACTCTATGGGTGTTACTGAAAGGGGCCAAAGCAGAGCGCATTTTTTTTGGTCACTGCATAGAAAATTTTGGGTCTGTCATAATCTCACATGCCAACAAATGGTTCTTTCTTCACCACTGCTATAATTTGGTGGTGAAAAGTTTCCTTTGGCCAGGAGGGCCAACAAGAAGAAAATGAAAACTTAAATGTAGAAACACATATTGAACAACAACTATGATAAAAGAGAACACTACACAAAAGACTACTTCACATTACACATAGAAATTGTTGAGAATGAACAAACAAAACTATTGCAAACACTGTTATAGACTGGAGTTCAAATTTCCTTTTCATTAATACAAACACGAAGTTACAAAATAGGAAACCCTCCCTCCCGTGGTGGTAGGGAGGATATGCAACCTCCAATACTATTCTCACATAGTCAAACCTTGTGTAACACTCCCCAATTAAAATATAGACTCTGCACTCTCGTATGCAACTCTCATACAAAAACCCCTAAACCTAAACCTAGGAGGGAATATTTTAATATTTTCATGAAAATATCTATAACTACCTTTCACTCCACATTTCATTGGATTTTCGTTTCATTTTATTTCATTTCCTTTACATTCATGTATACATTTACAATTGGTTTTCATAATTAACCCAAGTTTACAATTGGGCTCCGAAGGCCCCCGACACAAATCCTGGCTCTTTTGAAGCTAGGTATAGGTGGGCACACACACTCACTTGCACTACTACTATATGATACCAACCCACCGCTGAATGTGGAACTACAAGCTTCTCCCTAATACTCTGCTATGCTTTATGCTCCCTCTTGACGCACTTCTTCCTCTACCCATCGGTGACCCAACCTTCTATTCGCAAGACCACATCTCTCTCCTTCTATGGGCATCCCACCCTCTTCTCACAAGACCCCACTCTCTTCTTCTCTACTCTATCTATTGTAGCTTGCAATTAGCTCTTTGTTGTTCTCCCTTATTCCACTATCTATGTCTACTGTACTAGCTCATATTCTCTATCCTATGTCACTTGCAGGTGTTGTTGGATTTCTTTGCCTTTGCTGGGGTAAATTATTTAGCTGCAAAACTATATCTCTTTCCTTTTTTGGTTGTGGGACAACTGAAAGAAAATGTGGCAATTGTTTTGCGCAGGACCAATTAGTAGCACGTAGTGGGGGTCTTGAGGAAAATTGCTCATACACTTTGTCCCATGTTTACAGCACAAGTTCTTTATGAGCCTAAAAACAAAAAATAGAACAATAAAAAGGGCACATAATAAAAGAGGCTTGTAATTGAGCCGAGAAGCCCATTCTACAACCAAGTATAATGTGTAACATTATCCATATGTCATCAAAGTTGAAATTTTGTTCATGTCAACCAAAATAAAAATTTTAAAAAACCCAAAAAAAAAACTATGCAAAACATTTAAATAATGTTTGGCTCATAAAAAAAATTTCATGTGAGGAACTTTGATCCCTCTCGACTCATGTTGGATTCATATTTAAAATGGATCTATGTTAGTTAAAATCAAAGTATTGCTATAAAAGTTTCTGGGTTCTTTCATATTATGTAGTGTGACTTCCCAACACAATTTATTGCCAAGTAAAAGCAATTGTCTCCCTTGCATTGTTATTATACCAAATATCTTCAAAATCCTTCACACATCTTTGTGAGCTACTGAAAGAAACACTTCATGTCTTTTGAGACGCTCCTCTAAGTAATTGGTCACATTATATACTGTGATACTACACTTGGGTGAGCAAAGGCTCATTTATCCCCTCACCATGATCCCCGCATAACGGATCCTTAAAATCATTATGTTCTCATGCATCAGCTTGATCATATAACCTTTGATATCTCACTGAAGAATTCAAAGGTGTATGAATGAAGACTACCTTTGTAGCTCTTTCGGCTACACGATAAACATTAATATCTACTAAACACCGACAATTTTTGGGGAGATCTCTTGATCGAGCACCCTTAATATAACCACTACCACATGCAACATCACTTCCAAATACAAGCAAGAAATTGGGTGATTGAACTTCATCATCCATGGCAACTAAAATGTGATTGAATATTGAGACTCATTACAGAACAATGTCAAGGAAAACCCAACCTCATTTGATGCACCTAAAACAAAACAAACATTTTGCCACATGCAAAGACCATTCGTTGGAGCTTAATGCATCGTCGACCATTATTGAGGACCAAGAAACAAAATTTAACACTCTAATGGATTAAATGAGGAACTTCCATCCTAAACTTGGATTGCATACATCCCAGTCTCGTTTCCACCCAATCGTTATATATTCCCATCAAGAAACACATTAAAACACTTATAATAGGGAACATGCCCTAGGTTACCACTATCGCATGGTCTTCCTACGGCGCGTTGTTGTGGAGGATGCTTCCATCTCTTTGGTCAAAATTTGTCCCAACATGCAACAACATGACCTTCTCTTCTTTCATCTACCAACTTCATACCCTCTTGAATGTAGTGTAGGATGACGGTGTCATCTTGATCTGGGTAATCTATGGAACCCATTATTTTCTTGCTAAGAAGTTAAAAAATTTGTGATCTTCTTGAAGATATGTGATGGCCAAACCCATTAACCTCCATATTACCATAAGTTCATTCACTTGGGATTCTTTCCACCACTGCTGCCACCTGGTTGGCGAGGGGAACCATGTTGTTCTTGGCTAGTGCAATTTGTTGGAAAATTTTTTCCCTCTGGATAGGAGGGAAAAAAAAAAAAATGAAAAATTAAATGTAGAAACACATATTGAATAAAAACTATGATCAACAAACAACACTACACGAAAAAATACTTCACATCACCGAGAGAAATTGCTACAAATGAACACACAAAACTATTGCAAATAATGATGTAAATTGGAATTCAAACTTTGTTTTCATTAACATAGACATAAAATTACATAATAGGAAGTCCTCCCTTCCATGGAAGTAGGGAGGCTGCGTAATGTTCAACACTCCTCTAACATAGTCAAACCCGACATGACACTCTCCAACCAAAAGATAAGCTCTCCACTCTTGTATGCAACTCTCATACAAAAACCCCTAACCCTGAGCCTAAGAGGAAATATTTTAATATTTTCATGAAAATGTCTATAACTGCCTTTTCCTCTACATTTTAGGGAATTTTAGTTTCATTTGATTTCCTTGACATTCACTAATAGAGTTTACAATTAATTTTGATAATCAACCCAAGTTTACAGTTGGGCTCCAATAGGTGGGGATATGGAACTAGTGTATCCTTTTCTATCAAGGAGGGATATGGATTAGTAGTTGGCTTTCAAGGCCATCCTAAAGCTAACATCTGGAAAACCATTTGGAAAAGGACTTTGTGACCAAAAGCTTCCATCTTTTTATGGCTTCTTGTCCAAGAAAAAACATTGATAGGGGATAGCTTGAAAAAGAATAATTATTCAGGACCATCTAAATGCTATTTATGTCACTCCTAAGAAAAGGAGATTGATGGAATATTCAGTATTTTCCCTATACTAGCCATCTATGGAGATCCTTGGAGACTAGTATGTACCATTCAAATTAAGACCCTACTAGTATCACTCTAACTATTGAGTATTGAAGACTCTAAATATTTCACAATCCCATCCTAAATAGAATATGGATCCTACTTCCCAGTTTCCTTCTTCCGGACTTGGAAATAATGCTTTAGCAAACACGTAAGATTGGGTTGTTGGTTGGAGTTTTGTTGAGAAATTTTCTCAATAATATTTTCCTTGTTTGGAATCTATTGGATCTCATGAGCACTATTTTTGTGGCTTGTATTTTTTTTTGAAAGTAATATATGAATTGTTTTGAGTGAATTTGTCCACAATGTTTTCTCTTCTAATTTCTTGGTTGGTACCAGAGCCTATTTGAGCCTATCTCCTCTAGGGAGGGAACATAAAGATGTGAGAGTTGTGATGCTTGAGCCATTGTAAATAATTAGATTAGAATTATCATAGCATGATTTAGAGTGTGAGATCATATTTATTTATTTGTAAGATTTTTGTGTATCCCTATGTTTTGCATGGATTTGTGTATCTAGGTAGAGCATTGTTGTACTGGTTTCTAGGTCTGCCTTTACCCACTACAGAGTTTGAATCATTATGTCCATGCTTTGGACTTTGTAGATTGAGGAGCTGCTACTATATATCGAGCTGGGATTGCTGCTTCCATTTCTGCTAGTATTTGTGGGATGTGCCTAGGAGGGGATAAGTTTGAAGGCCATTGCAGAGACCTTCATCCAGGAACTACTAAGTCGAGTGAGGCAACGTTCATTAGGGGAATTTTGAGGTCTAAAATGAGCCTTCTAAGAAAAATGTACAACCAAATTAAACTTTATAAGAGCCAATAGGATTCAAGATGATGATGTCAACCATGGGGGATGATTCACCATTTTTGGAGTAAAAAAGTAAAAAGATTAAAAAATAATAAAATTACTTTTTCAACTCATATTTTCAACTTATCTCTCTAAGATTTTACTCAAATTTCGAGTGGGAATACTCTCTGAATGAAAATTTTAACTCCTCATCCAAGGAGAACCCGTATTGCATACTTTCAATGGACCCTGCTACACGAAAAATGAGAAATACATGAAAAAATATGATTGCAATCATGTTTTCATGTATTTCTCATTTTTTGTGTAGCAGGGTCCATTGAAACTATGGAACATGGGTACTCCTTGGATGAGGAATCAAATTATTCATCCAATGAGTGTTTACGCTCAAAATTGAGTAAACCCATAGGGAGATAGGTTGAAAATATAGTTTTTTAATTTTTCCCTCTAAAATTTGATGATGTAATCTAATATTATTTTATTATTTCCACTACTTTTTTATAATTTCCTTAGGAGGCCCATTTTAGAACTCAAAATTTCCCTAATGGGTGACATGCCTCAAGAGTTTCGATGCGAAGTTTATGACGTAGGAAGAATCATTTCAACTCTTGAAATACCAAGGATGGATGTGGGAAGAATCATTTCAACTCTTGAAAACAATAAATAATGGATAATTTGTCATTTATTTTGTTGGAAATTTGTCTGGGAATGAAAACAAATCTAGATAGAAATGCAAAAAAGCTAGAATGTCCAATTAGGATCCATGCGATTAATGAACAAAATTCAAGAATTTGTGCTCGACATTTTCTTTTTCTACCTCCAGCATGGCCCTATCATGTATCATATATAATTTGAAACTGTGGTTGGCCAGGATATGTCGTTATTCCTACAAAATTTCTTCGCTTGTTACCTCTTCAGAGAATTTGATCCGTAATTCATTTTTCTTTGGACACGTGGATATTGAGTTACTAAAGAGACAAGTGGTAGGGTTGGGAAAGTGCTCAAGATTTGAAGCTCTATCGACATTTTGGTAGCGTCTACATTTTTTCTCATATAGTATGAAATTGAGGTGAAACACTGTGAGCTTGTATGGTGAAAATATTGGATGTTTCATGTAGGCTACAAATAAATTATTTCAGTTACTTTGATAATGGGATTTGCAGTTATGTTGTAGGTATTCACATCATTTTCATGTTTTTTTTTTTCTTTTTTTAAAATCTCTTTGGGGAAAAAATGCGAGATCAAACATATGGAAAATATGATGGAGGTGTAGTTATATTATTATAAAAGTATTGGAATAGATTTGAGTGATTGTCTAGTTGTGTAGTAAAATTATATATATTTTCAATTTGTAAATTGAAAGAGAAGAACCAATTATTGAACAAAGGAATATAATTAAATTAGTGGTTCTCTATGTTCTACAATCTAGAGAACTTATCGCTAAGTTAATTGTGTGAATCTATTATATACTAATGGATCTTGTTGTGCCTCGAGCTTCAAGAGAATTAACTATAGGTTATTGTTATAGACATATTTGGGCATTTCAACCCCAATCTTATATGTCAATAAACTAGGGCTCATCAACCCCTAAAAGATTTGTTTCATACCCTAAAAGAACATGGTCATCTGATTACATCATTCCCCAAAAGTTCCACCTAAAAAAACATCCAGAAATGGCCTAAACTAAACCATACTGGCTGCTACATTAGCCAGGTGCGATGCATACTGATTAGGCCTTCTATGGGGTGCGATAGGTGAGGATGGAAAAATGTCCAAGATAGTTTGCTAAGTGGATGCTCATGGGATCTTCTAGAAACTTCTCCTATGACACTTACCTCTCTGAATTCGCCCAGGGATGAGTAAGAGATCCAAGAAATCTTCAAGTGGAACCAAATGTAACAAGTGGAATGACACTAATCAAAACCCCAGAGATGACTCACACCCTTGCACACATCTATAAATGGATCCCTCATGTAAGAGATCTAGAGGCTGGAATTTGGTGAATTGCAAGGAAGTGTTGATAGTTTGTATTTGAGGAAAGAGCATTGTATTGTTGGTGTGATCTTGCTATTTCATGAGGTGAAGAGGGATTGATGCCGGGAGGATGATGCTAGATCAGAAAAATGGGTTGTAATTCTCCCTTCTATTTAATAAAGTTCTTCAATTTTTCTTCCATATAATTGTGCAATCGTGAATGTTATCATTTGTGAATGCTACTGTATGTTCATTATATATCTGATTCTGTAATGTTTATGATATAATAGATCAAGATGCTTTGATGGTTCTTTGTCACTGTGTTTCTATAGGTACTCTCCAAGTAGGATAAGTATGGGGAGAGAGATCAAGCAAGGGATTAAGCGGAAGTTCCAGGTTGGTTCCATTGTCTTTCTCTTATCTATTATACATAGAAGAAATCGTGAATTGATTTAAACTGTTGTTTCTAGGGTAGCTGCCAAACCTAGAGGGTTAGTCGTTCGAAAAGACACTATTTTTCCCAGAAACAAAATGGTGACTCCACTGGGGATCAAATAGATATTTGTTTGTTGTTATTGTTTGTTTTATAAACTATAGATAGAGCCTGAAGTAAGCCAGGTAGCCTTCGAACTGCTCTTGCTCTGCAATTGCATAGTAGATGAATGCTGCCTTAGTCAATATTTGGTTTAGTTTATGAATTAAACATTTGACTTACAAGCATTCTAGATGCCCTTTTGGTAGCTCAGTAACCTCTCAAGACATTCCTCTATACTTTGCTCTTTACTATCCATCATAGCTAAGCTTAACTCACTGAAAACAACTGCTCATTTGAGCCAAAACCTTCTTCAGTTGTGCTCCCTGGCCCATCACACTGTCTATCACTGTAAACTAGTATGCATCACACCTCCCAAGTGTGTAAACTACGATGCACCCCTGTTTCTGTGAAGCCTAGGTGCGATGATTGACTGAACCTATTTCCATTCTAGAAATTGAGGGGTTTTGTCCTTGTTTTCAGTTTCATTTAGTTGTTCTACTGCTTATGAACAATGCCTCCTTACTGAAGCCTGCTTGCATCACATAGATCAGCCTCCATTGATTAGGATTGGTAAATGTTTTTATGTATTTTTTCATCATTTACAATCCTTTGTCGAAAAGTTTCTTAAATCGATCTGTCGCTTTGGTACAAAAAGTGTCGTAACTGTTGTTTTGTGTCAAAAAGAGAAGTGTCGTTGATTCTTCCTTCCTTGAATAGTCGATTGAACTTTTCGTCATGTATTTGGTTTGATTTGTTGATATTCGAAGTGTCGAAAGCATTTTTTTCATTCAATATTGAAAAGTGTTGTTTAGTCTTCCTTTCTCTTTTGAAGAAGAAATTGTTGAAACGTCATTTTGAAAGAAATATTTCAGATCTTTGCTACATTTTGTTTTCCTTTTTGGCATTTTACATTAAGGAGAATGAAAAACAAATACATGCATTTGCATTTGCATTTAGTTTGTGTGTGAAATATGATTTAGGAAAATGCACTAGTGTGTGCTCTTTTCTCTTTGTTTGAAAGAATTGTAATCTTCTTTCCCTAGTAGCTAGGATTTTCATTGATCAAAATAAACAACGATTGCTTATCATTGTAGATTCCATTTTTAGGAATTTCAAATCAACATCATGCGGTGAACCATTGAAAGGAAAACTTTAAACAAGATCAACTTTAAAATAAATCTCAATGAACCTAACAACGCTTTGGAACTTAATGCAACACATCTAGAGGTCTAGGCTAGAGACGTGTTCCGACGTCGTAAAAACTAGTAATGATCGTTTTCATCTAAGGTTGGGTGATTCCTCCTCCTTGATACGAAAAGTGCTAGCATGGACTTGTGCTCCTCGTACCATCATGTATATATTGGGAGACCACAATAGGCTTATATCCTTTATCCATAGGAAGTCGAGTCTGCCGCCCTATCGATCACAATGCATTGAACACAACATTCATGAAGATTGACTACCATACATAAGTCCTTGGTAATTTCTCTTTAATTTATCACCAATGTGTATATTGCAATTTTGTGATTGGCTTGGTAATCCCTCTGATTAGATTTTCCAGAGTAGTCACTTTCGTTCCTTTTCGAGTCTTTAAAAGAAAAGGTCCATCTGAGCACTTGTCACTTCAGGCTCATTAAAAATCGAAGGGGACTAGTGTCATCTTTAGCTTTTTATCGACTCTTAAAAACTGAAAAAGCAAAGTTGTGTCAAAGAATCTTTAAAATTAATTGAATTTGGAATAACAACCTTGTTCCTTAGTTGATCTTAGGTTGAGATATATGGAGACAAATCTGGGATCCACCAATCAAGGGATCCCTTTTGAAGGGAATCCTAGTCCCTATTCTTCTTGGGGAAATATTGGTGCTCTGTATATGGCCACATTGTCCCTTCTGGGAATTACAATTGGCTTGCTAGTATGGCTATTCTCAACCTTTGTGGTTCAAAATACTGTGATTCCTCTGCAATTGAATCAGCCTCCAGTTGATATTGAAGCTGACCCTTCGCCTTATTCTTCGTTTGTTTCTCCCTCCCCTTCCTCCTCTTCGCTTGGTGAAATTAGTGATGCTAGTAACCAGGTGGTTGAGAAGAAGAAGAAAGGGAAGGAGAAGAAGAAGAAGCCAATTCAACAAGGGGCAACCATGAATCATCTGGTGAAAATCCGCACATTAAAGGTCCCAAACCCAAATTTCCTGGCATAATTTGTAAAGGAAACCATTTTCATCGAGATTTTCCTCGCTTTCCTTGGATCTTGAAAGAATGGTCTCCTTGTTTGTACCATCAGGTGCCGTCAACCTTTGGTGATCATGTTGATAGCACACCATCAACTAGTAATAGTGAAGTTCATGGACAGAAAGGAAAGGTCAAATTTCCATGTAGGTGATGTGAAGGTAATCATTCCCTTCACCGTTGTGCTTTTTTGGATGAAGCCAAAAGAGTTTTAGATAACCGTCCTATTTCACCGCAGCAACTTCCATCTGGCTACAGAAAACTCTCCCCTATTCCTTTACTAGTTGAAAAACTAACTGACTTAAATCAACTGTCGGTCAAAACCATTCTCTCTGAAAGTGAATGTTATGTGTCCATGCCTGACCAAATCCAACAAGTCGAGGTGACAGTTGACCCATTTTTACTTTCAGAAGATCATACCCTTCCCGAAGAGTGTGAGAATGATACCGTTCAAATCCTTTTTGTTACTTCAGAGTCTGATGAACTTGGGGGCAATCCACTTGTTCCTTCACAACAGGAAGAAAATCCCCCACTTCTCACAACTCAAGGGGTTAATTCACCCATTTATTCAGTAGCCCCTCCAAGTAGTCTAGTCACTTATTTTGATTGGAATCGACTAGAAAGATCCCACCTTCCTTCTTATGTACCTTTCTGGATCATAGTACAAGTTTACAAAATGATCATGTCTGGCGCTATCATAGATGAAGGTGCATGAGTGAGTATCCTTTCCTCAACTGCTTGGAAAGTGCTTGGTTCGCCATCGCTTATGTGTGTTACACAAAATCTGTTAGGCTTTAACAAAGGAACCAGTCGAGCGTTAGGGATCCTTCATAAGTTACCGATCACTTTGGGAAGGAAAACCATTCATCTGAACATGATGGTAGTTGCAGGATTGTTAGATTACAATCTACTCCTTAGACGTGACTATGTTTATAACATGGAGGCTATTGTTTCAACACTCTTCCGAGTGATGTTTTTCCCACATGAAGGCAAGATTGTCACCATTGACCAGCTTTCATTTCTAGGCCCAAGCATAGCTCCAAGTCAATCATCATCCCAAAATGGTCCTTTTACATTAGCTATATCTCTTTAACCTTCATTCCATCCCCCTGATTGCCATCAATAGTCTAGTGAATGTAATGAAGCTTAGGAGGCATGCACCCTTGTCTATTCTGCAGACAAATCCAACTGAAAACATAAGTTTCCCTGTAGGTTATGTGATTGATCTGATGCACTATTCACCTTTGTCTATTTTTGCGGACGAAGCCAAGGAAGTGTTTTGTCTATTCTGTGGACGAAACCATCCTACCTAACCACAGTAATTTCCATATGGCTACTGGAGACTCTCCTTTTCATCATGCTAGGGGCATGCAAATCATTTTCAATTTTTAGTAGTTTTTGTTGTTTGTAACTTTTTAGTTTTGTCATTTTTAGTTTGCAGAAAAAAAAGAAACCAAAAACCGAGCATAGTTCCCCTATGGTTTAAGCTTGTTAAAAAATGAACCTAACTTTGGTAATTAACCTTTGTGATTGATATGCTATCAGCCTTTTGAGCCTTGGTTGTGTACCACCCATCACCTCCATTCTTTTGGCCGATCATACACTTCCACTTGGTTGTTTACCCTTTTTGAGGAACAATTGCGATGAGTGATCTTGTTATCCAACCTCTTCATGGAAACCACCATGTTTTGAGAAGTTCCAAGCTTACACGAAACTAGTTTCTACCCTAGACACCACTCATTCCTCAAAACCGAGTCTCGTTTAAGCCCTTTTCAAACTCGTTAAATATGAAAAGATTGTCGAGAAATTGGCCTTTCCAGCTCTTTAAAGTGATTTTAAGTGCCATCCCTCCCATACATTTTAAATCTTTTTCGGACTTGAGGGATTATCTCACGAAAAAGTTCGAGCACTTGTCTTTTTTGGCTCGTTAAAATGATCGGAAAAGTCATGCCTTTTGTATTATTTTATCCTTTTTAGACTGAAGGGATTAATCTACGAAAAAGAACTTCTGGATTTTTCTTTTCGTCCCTTTTAAAACTCTCTAAACATGAAAAGGATCGAGTTATAGAACAAGCATATGTTATCCTCCTTATGCTTGATAAAAATAAACAGGTACCAGTTAGCAATGATTGGGGAAAAAGGGAAAAAACTTGAAGAAATTTATGGTAGCAGGTCGCTCTTGAACATGAAACTTTCACTCCATCACCATTATTGAGTCAGGTTGGGTTATTCCGTTCACTAGTCATCTCACCATTCATCTTCCACACCATCCATCTTTTGGGGTTAACACTACCAATCCATCTTAGTGTCGCCGAGATGTTCAAGAGAAGTCTTTCAGTTGAGAAACCACAATTCAGTTAATGCCTCATCCACTGCAATACCTTCAACCTTCATTTTTTCATGACCACCATTCCTGAACCTTGTGTTGTCAGATCGTTTTAACCTCCAGAAATAATTTGATTCATTTAATGTTGTAGATGTGGGATACATCAAGACCCTCCTACGATGAGTCACTTCTTGTCAACATCAGCTCATTATCCAAGAAGTTGACTTAGAAACACCCCTTTTAGTGCTTTAAAGCTTGCATGTCTCAATGGCAAGTTTCTCACTTCCGGTAATAGGTTGACATCAATGGCCTTCGATTGAAAGATTTTGCGTGGTGTTCGACATCGGATCATATATTCACACCACGTGAATTGTATTGTAGTATCTTGAGGGTCATTATCATTATCGGTGATTCCTCTCGCGTCTATTAAAAACTCACATTATTGGCTGATAATCAGGTGATGTCTTTTCATGTTCGACTTGAGAACATCTCTTCACATGGATTGACTTGTACATCGGGTGAAGATTGAATGAGTTTGAAGACCCCAGATCTAGTTTCATCCATGCAGGCTGTGATATATTCAGGGATATAAAGACATCAAATGTAGAAAGAAGCTGCACAGATGATCATCTGAGCCAAGGATGATGACTCTACATTTGAAGAATCACCAGTCTACACCTGCAGACGACTATCTGATCTATGTACATGAAATGAATTTATAAATATGAGCATGGGAATTCCTGCCTTAGCTAGATCATGAAAATTATATTATGATGATGTATTGTATTGTATCTTATACACGTCACCTTCCAGTGTGAAACCTCAGATCCTCATGATAAAGCATTTCACTCGATATCAAGATTTACGACTTCATGCTTTAAGGGGCAACTGTTATAGACATATTTGGGCACTTCAACCCCAATCTTATATGTCAATAAACTAGGGTTCATCAACCCCTAAAATATTTTTTTCATACCCTAAAAGAACATGGTCATCTGATTACATTAGTCCCCAAACGTTCCACCTAAAAAACCATCCAGAAATGGATTAAACTGAACCATACTGGCTGCTACACTGGCCAGGTGCGATGCATATTGAGTGGTACACTACTCAGGTGTGATGCATACTGATTAAGCGATCTATGGGGTGCAATGGGAGAGGATGGACAAACGTCTGAGACAATTTGCTAAGTGGATGCTCATGGGTTCTTCTAGAAACTTCTCCTATGACACTTGCCTCTCTGAATTCGCCCAGGGATGGGTAAGAGATCCAAGAAATATGTGCAGAACCGTTGTCCTCATAGGATACTTGGCATGAGTACACCTGAGGAGACTTATTCTGGTAAGAAGACTGATCTTTCTCATTTGAGGATTTTTGGTGCTAACGTTTACATGCATGTGACGAAGGATGCCAGAAAGAAGTTGGAGCCGACTGCAGAGGTTGGGATATTTGTGGGGTACACTGATATGCCCCACAACTATCGTGTGTATTTGCCAGACAGTGGTAAAACTGTTGTGCGACGGGAT
>APFE030016757.1:0-31497 GCA_000404065.3 Pinus taeda | reverse complement strand
TGCCTCTCTCAACCCCAATGCTCACCTTCTCCTGCGTGATTCCCCTTTTGCCCCGTGTTCCTCCCCTCTTGCCCAGCCCCTCCATGTGTCTGCGTGGGCTCCATTTCTGCGTCCCCCTTTTGGCCCCCTTGGCTCTCCCTTTAAGTCACAACGTTGTGCTACTAGGAAGTGACTTTTATTCTAAAAGTGAGTTATGTCCCCCTTTCTCACTTTTTTATTTACAAAATAACTATAGAAGGCAAAATTTGGCAAAATCAAATATTCCAATTAGCTGGGGCTAATTAGGAATATTACAGTCTCCCCCGGAAAAATGTTGCTTGTCCTCAAGCGACTGAAGTGATGGATGCTATAAGATCTTCTCATTCTCCCAAGTGGCATCCTCATCCGGCAAATTCTTCCACCTCACCAAGAATTCCCGGACCGTCTTTCTCCGCAACTGCCTCTCCCGGGTATCAAAGATAGCCTCCGGCTGCAATACCAAATGCCCCTCATCATCCATAGGTGGTAGATCATCTGTCACTGTCACTTGCTGCCCTGATGTCTTTTTCAGGCATGATACATGAAAAGTGTTATGAATCTTGCTGCGTTGGGGCAGCTCCAAATCATATGCAACCTGTCCAATCCTGCGTATCACCCTGTATGGCCCATAAAAGCGGGGCTTGAGCTTTTCAGCCCCCTTCTGCTTCAGTGACGACTGTCGGTATGGCTGTAATCGTAGGTATACCATGTCCCCCACCTCGAATTGCCTTTCTACCCGACCCCTGTCGACATATAGCTTCTGGTTCTGCACTGTAGCCATGTTATCCTTGAGAGCTCGGAGGATATCCTGACTCTCTTGGATCCAAATCTTGGCTCTAGGAGCCCTGCTGTCACCAAACATCATGTCAACAAAAGATAAAGGATGATACCCATATAAGGCATAGAATGGTGACATACCAATCGATATGTGATGTGAAGTATTGTAGCAATACTCTCCCAGATGCAGCCACTTCAGCCATGCTCGCTGCTGCCCACTGACATAGTTACGCAAGTAACTCTCCAGCCACTTGTTAACTATGTCTGCCCATCCGTTTATGGGTGGTAACTGGTACTTAGAGTCAACTCCGTCCCCACCAACCAAAAAAGCTCCTACCAAAACCCACCCATGAAACGACTGTCCCTGTCACTGACGATGGTCTTAGGAAGACCATGTAGCCTGAAGGTCTCCCTGAAGAACAGCTTGGCCACCTGTGCTGCTATGTAGTGTGCGGATATGGCAAAGAAGTGCGCGTACTTTGTCAGTCGGTCAATGACGACAAAGATACAACCCTTGCCCTGTACCATGGGCAACCCTGTGATGAAGTCCATTGAAATACTCTCCCATTCCCCCTCCGGAATGGGAAGAGGCTGCAATAGTCCCGCGGGATGGCTCATCTCCCCCTTGTTCCTTTGGTAAACATCACACTCCCTGACATGCTGGAGTACGTCCTCCTTGAGGCCCTTCCATGAGAACCTCGCTCTAATGGCCCTGTAGGTTTTGGTAAACCCCTGATGGCCTGCCAATGGTGAGTCATGTGATGCCTGGAGTATCTTCTTCTTGAGCCGAGACCCCTTAGTCAAGAAGATCCGATCCCTGTAATAGATGATCCCATCGATCACCCTGTACCTGTCAACTACCACCTGTCCGTCCAGAATCGCAAACCTGTCCTTGGAGTACTCTACTAAGAGTCAAGCCCTCCATTCTGTATCCAAGCTCATAAGAGACAACGAGGTTGGTCTACGTGAAAGGGCATCTGCTACCACATTGTTCTTACCCTTGACATACTCAATGTCAAAGTCATATGCTTGGATCTTGTTGATCCACTTCTGCTGCCTCTCCTATAGCTGCTTCTGCTCCAAAAAGAACTTGAGGCTGTTGTGATCAGTCCTCACCCTGAACTTGTTACCCAGTTGATACTGCCGGTACTTAGCCAATGCATGCATGATGGCCAACATCTCCTTGTCGTATATAGAATACAACCTCTCGTGCGGAATGAGTTTCCGGCTCTCGAAGGCTATAAGGTGGCCCCCCTACATCAATATTGCACCAATCCCCTCTCCCGACGCATCACACTCCAAAACAAAAGGCTGCGTAAAATCTGGTAACGGAAGCACTTGGCAACTGCTCATAACCTCCTTAAGTCTGTCAAAGGCTCGCTGCGTTGTATCCGACCAACTGAATGCCCCCTTCCTCGTCAAGTCTGTCAGGGGTGCAGCAAGCTGTGAGAAACATCTGACAAATTTCCGGTAGTACATACAAATACCAATGAATCCTCGAAGTTTTGTCATGTTTCTCAACTCCGGCCATTCTCTGATGGCCCTGATCTTCTCCTCGTGGACTCTCACTCCGTCCACCCCTATGATGTGACCTAGATATAACATCTCCGTCAACCCAAACTCACACTTGGAGAGTCTGGCATAGAACTGCTGCTCCTGTAAGATACGCAATATTGTCTCAATGTGCTGGAGATGCTCCTCCCAAGTCTTGTTGTAAATGAGAATGTCATCAAAGAATACCAACACAAACTTCCTCAAGTGACTACGGAAGATGTGATTCATGAAAGACTGAAATGTAGCTGAGGCATTGGTTAGCCCAAAAGGCATCACCAAGAAATCAAAGTGTCCATAGTGACACCTGAAGGCGGTCTTGGGAATGTCTTGCTCCCTCACGCAAATCTGATGGTACCTAGATCTCAAATCAATCTTTGAGAAGAAACGTGCCCCTCTCAACTCGTCCATGAACTCATCGATCCTGGGTATGGGGTAACTATTCTTCAGGGTCTTCTTGTTCAGGGCCCTGTAGTCAATGCACATCCTCAATGTACTGTCCTTCTTCTTCACCAACACCACAGAAGAAGCAAAAGGACTCGTGCTCGGTCGGATATGCCCAAGAGCCAGCGACTCCTGGATAGCCCACTCAATCTCATCCTGATAGGCCTTGGGGTGCCTATAGGGGGTGGTGATCATGGCCTGTATGCCCTGCTCAAGCTCGATGGTGTGCTCAAACCCCCGATTCGGTGGCTATCCTGGTGGAATCTCCCTGAACACTATGGCATACAGATCAAGGATAGACTGTATCTCTGGATGTACCGTCTGCCTTGAAGTCCCTGCCTCTGATGCACGCAACTCTACTACCCACTCTATGTCCCCCTTTCAGAAGACTGCCTCCATCCGATGAGCCAAAACAGTCTGAGGCGGATGTGTGCTATCCCCGTATCTTCTCATGCCTCCCTATCTTCTCATCATCCCACTCCATCTCTAGGGTCTTCCAATCCGTCGTGACCTTCCCTAGAGTGATGAGCCATTGAACACCCAGTATCATGTTGGTGTCCGGAATATCGGCCACGAAAAAGTGGTCAATCAATGTGTAGGTGCCCATGGTCACTGAAAGCTCTAGAACATATCGAGCACACGTCATGGTCTGATCTCCTGGGACCAAGACTGAAAACCCATCGAAGCTCTTTGTCTGTATGCCTCTCCGCTCAACCATCTGTGCATCGATGAAGTTGTGGGTCGCCCCACTATCAACCAAAACTGACACTCGTTGGCCACGTACCGTCCCTCGTACGCGTAGCATCAGATACTTGGGGACTCCTCGCAATGCGGCAAGGGCACCACCGATGGATGCAAAAGATGCACCACCTGTTGCTGGCGATGGAGGTGGCAAAGGTCCCTGTACATCATGGCTATCTCCTGCCTCCACACCATCCTCGTCATCCTCTTCTCCACTGCTCTCGAAGAAAACCTCAATGAAATGTGCCTTGCCAGCAGCACATCTATGTCCTAGTGCCCATGGCTCCTGATATGTGAAGCACAACCGCTTCTTCTTCAGCTCCCTCTTGACATCATCGTCAATCTACACTCGTCCTGGATTCCCCTTTGGAGGTGGAATCCTCACACCCTTCCCCTTAGACTGGAAAGTTTGTCTCTGGGGGTAAGGTGTCCGGGTCCTGGGTAAGACATCCTATAGGTCCCATGTCCTGCTAATAGCATCCTGAAGGGTGGTCGGTCTAGCGGATCTGACTAGACCCCGAAGTGGGTCTGCTAACCCCTCAACATACATATAGATCCTCCGTGCCGTGGATAGATCTGGCACCATCACTGAGACCCTCAAGAAATCTGCAATGTAGGTCTCTGGGCTCCCTGACTATTTGAGCCTTGTCAACTCAACAAAATGTTGCTCTGGATCCCTCCAATCAAATCGCTCCATCAATCTCCTGGTGAACTCGGCATATGTCGTCACCATGGAGTGTCCTAGCATAACCATCCCATGAAACCACCAATCCTAGGCCTCACCATCCAAATGCAATGTCGCCACCTTGATGGCCTCTGTCCCCGACATCTGGTTAAACTGGAAATAAATGTCCAACTTCTCCACCCAAGACTTTGCCGAACTGTTTGATGAGCCATCAAACGTGGGAAAGTGTAATCTACTCGCTGCATGGTGGGTGTCACCATCATGATAATGTCGGTACCCTCTGTGATGGTCGTTGGGTCTACTATCCCGTTGGAGTTGAACAAAATCACGGAATGAGAGGGCTTCCCTGAACTCCTGCCCATAGGCCTGGTACTCAGCAAAATAATCACCCATGTGTCCAGGCTCTACCTCCTGCTGGGCTACAGCCCCCGTGTCTGCTCCTAAGAAAGTGGGCATGGTAGAGCGTGTAGGCACATGTGAGGCCATCTGCTCCGCAGTATCACACTGCTCTGGCAAATGGTGGGATGCACTTGATCCCTCACCAACTTGGAAAACCCGTGGGCTCTCACGCTATCTGGCCTCTAGTGTCGTGAATCTCTGCCCCATCACCTCAATCTGCCTCGACAGATCCTGCACTGATTTGAGGAGCATATCCGCAAATCTCTTCCCGTCATCATCTGCCATTGGAGCCTCCTGCTCTGCGTCCACCACAGGCTCCCTCTGTTCTGCGTCCGCCACCGGAACACAGTCTCCCTCTCCATAGGTATTCTCCAACCTACGCCCATCGTCTCTGTATCTCCGACCTCTGTAACAGATATAGGGTTTCTCCCCTGGTGTCATAGATTTCTAGCTCCACAGGCTGAGCCAGATCTCTGCTCTGATACCACAGTAATATTCCTAACCCAAAATATTCCTCAAACCCCAGCAAAAACTCCAACCAAATCTGTGCAAATAATATAATAACCCAAAAGTGATAAAATAACAATGGAACAGCATATAATAATGTAAACTGGAAATATAAGCAGATACACAAAAAATGCAGCGAGAAATGCTAAGCCATTTTATTATACTAAGCAATAAAATGAGTACAAGAGGTGATTAGACAGATGGCACCTCGACTTGCACAAGGCAAGTGAAGAAATACTCTCAGAATGACAAGAATGGCCTCTCTGCATGGATGTTGCTGCTATGCTAGAAAACAAATGATGATTTGAGGCTCTACTCAAGAAACCCAGAAAACTTTCCTAGAATGGCCGACCCCCGAAAAACACCCTCTTGGGGTTCTGCGCAGTTCCTCAATGCCCTGCGCTGCCACTGAAGAAACCCCTCTAAACTCTACCTGAAACACTGCCTGAAATCCTCCAATGAGACAAGAGCTGGACCCCTACTTAATCTCCCAGTAAAAATCCACCTGCAAGACCCCAATCTAGCACAACAACCAAACAGAACTGCGTCCCTCTCCCAGTGTTGCGCAGTCCTCCAAAACGCTGCTAAAACTGTTGTTGGAAAGCTGATGAAACTACTGCTGGAAACACCAAAGGAAATACCTTGCCCGAGCAGGCACTCGAAGTCCCTTGGGGCTAAGGGTGAGATCTTTGAACGGAGACACTCAATGCACTAAACAATGCTGCAGACTAGCTAAATAGCCAGCGTGCTCAGAAGTCGAAACGACTAGCTCAAAATGCACATAACTGAATGAACAAAATGAGGGGGCTCCTCTCTCTTTTATAGCTTCTGCCTCTCTCAATCCCAATGCTCACCTTCTCCTGTGTGATTCCCCTTTTGCCACATGTTCCTCCCCTCCTGCGCAGTCCCTCCATGTGTCTGCATGGGCTCCATTTCTGCGTCCCCCTTTTGGCCCCCTTGGCTCTCCCTTTAAGTCACAACGTTGTGCTACTAGGAAGTGACTTTTATTCTAAAAATGAGTTATGTCCCTTTTTCTCACTTTCGTATTTACAAAATAACTATAGAAGGCAAAATTTCGCAAAATCGAATATTCCAATTAGCTGGGGCTAATTAGGAATATTACATACTTAATCTGTATATTGGTGTACGCAGTGTATTTGCATTAATATTTTTTGAATATTTCTAAAAATAACTTGTTAAAATGAAGAACACAAGTAGGTAATGCAAATGAGCTTACTGCATTAGGGTTTCTGACTTATTAGATTCAAAAATTTTCACATGGTATCAGAGTGATTGTAGATCAAGGAGGATTGAAGCCATCGACGAAAGGACAGAAGAAAATCTGTGTGTGAAGACAGCGGTCCCGAGGACAACACAATTTCAAGCCAAGACAACAAAGGAGGGGAGACGCAGTCACCTAGGGAGGCTTGCGCAGAGCCTACATTAGCTTGTTTGGGTGACGTTGTTGCTGCAGAGGGTAGTGCAGTGGTTACTTGGCCTACGGGGAGATTGTTGAGTCTCGTTTTACCAGTTGTCGTGGCTAGAGGAGCAGCGCAAATTTCATCTGGAGTTGTTGGTGGGGTGCTAATTCTGTTGGTGCAGAACAGTACCTAGTGGGGCAGAAGCAAAGTAGAGGGAATCAGTTCCTCAGAAGATTTCTTGCCAAGAAATCTAGATCCAGTGCTGAGAAGCAGCGAAGAGAGATCAGAGAGGGGTGGTTCAACAGTGGTTGGCAGAAAGATTTTCGTGAAGGAAATCGAAATTCAGAGGGAGCTTGTTCCTTAGAGAATTTCAAGAATTTTGCGAGGGCAACAACGAAAGAGGGAGAAGAGACCCAGTTCGACATTAATTTGGCAGAGCGGCAACTGCATCTCTAGGAAGGAGGTGGGGAGATTTAGAGTTGTAGTTTGAAAGAGCTACAGAAGGGTAGGATCCTTGAGGTGCCCAAACTCTTGGATCACATATGGCTACGAGAGCCCTTAATGACAGTAGCAGAATGATGGGAGTCAGTTGGTGTGCGGGATGATGGAGCAACAGTGGCAGAGCTGGAGTGCCAAAGTCTGAAGCAACGCAGTGGAGTGTTGCAGCAATGCTGGAGGCACATAGAAGATACAACAGCAGTGTAATAGCATCAGAGGGTCAGCACAAATTAGCAGCAGAGGTAGCTTCAATGTCCAGGGAAATCCAGACTGGCCAGCATGTCAGCTTTTGGGTGACTTTTCAGTTGCTTACTTCTCAACAACTAGTTGCAGTGCAGCAGTTAGTAGTGGAAGTGCTATGGGCAGCATGAAGCAGCATATTGAGAGGGAGCTGCAGTACAGATGTAGCAGTGATATTCGTAGTGTCATGGGCAACGATACATATTGCAGCAGCACAGTGGATGAGAGGCAGCAGGCCGAGCATCAACAGCACAGAGGACAAATGTCGTGGATAAGTGTGATACTTCCGCTGGGATGTATTGCTAGAGCACATTCCTCGCTAACAGGGATTTTAAATTTTTGGGTAGCATCGGATGTGATCTAGCTTTGATATTTTGTGGAGGGGATAGAACACCTGAAATCTCCAAGACCCAGAAATCGTTTGGAGAAATTCAATTAGGATTGTATTTTATTAAAATAATTAATATTTTTAATAGGGTTCCTAAGTCTAAACTTAGGAAAATTAAAATATTAATGGGTATTAATGAAAATATGGGTGAGAAGCTTCTAAGAGACGAGTATAAAGTCTAATTTAATCTTAGCCATTGATTAGAGACTTAATCTCGGCCGTTGATTTCTCAATCGAAAGAGTATAAATGGAGGCTTGGGGTCAGTTGGAGAACACACAGAGAGATTGAGGAAATCAATTTTCTAAAGTGAGAAGCTCTCAAGAAGAAAATCGATTGGGGAGATCTTACAGCTAAGGGGCAGGGATAGTTCGGGAATACTGACAGAGAGGTAGAGAGAAGCTTGTGGAGGCATCACAGTAGCCAAGAGAGCTAACGATGGGTCAGTCTAGGCCCACGTAGCCTTGACGCAGATCCAAAAGGGCCAGTGCAAAGGAGAAACTTGTCTTTCACGCAGAAAGTCGGAACTGCCAAGAACTATCGAAAAAACCGGGAAAGCTGACGCACTGGGTAGAAGAGCTGATGCAAAGCCTCAAAGAGATCCACCCAAGCCCATTCAATTACTGCGAAGGTGCAGCGCAGTTGTAGCCGAGGCTAGCCATTTTTCCTACTGGATTAGCCAGAATCTGCTGAGCGAAGTGAGGTAAAAATCACTAAGGTTTTCCGCCATTGTATTTCTCTGTCACTAGTTTGCCGGGAGGGCGACCAACATTTGTATTCAGAACTACTGCTTAATAATAGAAAACCCTCAAAGTTGCTGCACCGGTTTTCCCGCATTGCGTTTTTCTGGGGACGTTTAGTCCAAAAATAAGTGTGTCCTTTCTGTGATTGTCTCATTTATTTTTCAGTACTTGATCTGTATATTGGTGTAAGCTGTAGTGTATTTGCATTAATATTTTCTGAATATTTACGAAAATAACTTGTTAAAATGAAGAACACAAGTAGGTAATGCAAATCAGCTCACTGCAGTAGGATTTCTGATTTGCTAGATTTAGAAATTTTCACATCTGATTGTTAGAAAATGCAACTATGTTTGGTCTTCATTAATGTACTTGAGTAATTATGTAATGTACTTGAGTCATTATGTAATGTACTTGTCAAAAGAATAAAGAAAATAATTTTTATTATTGTAACAATGACTTATTAAAGCATGGGTTTCATGCTTCGGTCATCATTATATTAGTCAAAGTCCCCATTGTGGACTCCTAGGATTAAAATTGAGTTTATAGAGTCATTGTACATTCAAAGAGACCATTCTTGGGCTTTTCAATCATGTAAAAAGGTTTTGTATTGAGTCAAATATCAATTATATACCCTCCACGTCAAGTTGGCCTAAGAGAGATCAAGTCGGTCTAAGAACCCTAATTCGGCCCACAAGAAGCCTACACATACAAGGAGGTTGAATTCATTTGGAATATCAACTCTCAAGCTAGTTCAATATCTCAAGAAGCACTGGAGAAGTGTGAAGTCTGTTTCCGGGAGGTCGAAAGAAGTGCAAATTTGGGGAAGTCTATAGAGAGGAAGAAAATTGAACTTTTGGTGCCTCTCACTCTCTGTTTCGTGGTCTGGATTGGGAGATTGAAGTCTATTAAGATTTTGCTATTATCGAAAGCTACCTGTTGCCGGAAGTTGCTACCTAGTCGAAGTTGCTAGAAAGGGTCGAAGATCTGGGAGGTTGACTTGGTGTGGAGGGAAAATTTGGTCTTGGTCTAGGGTGAAGGGTCTCAAAGAATACTATTGAAAGGAATAATTATCTTGATTGGGTTTTCCCCTCGAGGGGGGTTCTGCCCTGGCATATGTTGAAATTTCTAAGTCTAACCCATTAGAAATTCTTCCTATACTATTTGGTTTATTTCACCTACTTGTTTAATTACATAACAAGTTATTTAACCATATAAATATTGAAAATAAACACAAGTACAGTCTCAACCATCTACAGATCATGAACTGAAAGAATAGACAAACACACAAGGGACACTGTTATTTTTGGACAATTGTCCCCGGAAAAACCCAACTCGGGAAAACTGGTGCAGCAGTTCTAAGGGTTTTATTATTAAGCAACTTTCTTGAGTACAACTAGGGTGCCAAACTGGCTCACCCGACAGAGAAATTAATCTGCCAGTAATACCTATCTTCGAAAGCAGATATTTGGCAAGTCTGCTACACGAAAAAACTCTCCAACGCCTCTCTAAGGCTCTGCGTCAACCCTCCTGGCCTCTGCATCATCCTAGAACCCTCTGCGTTAGCCTTCTGATGCTCTGCACAGGCTCTCTGGCCTTATCCATCACTCACGCAAACCCTGGTAGCCTCTGTGCAATCCCTCTGGCCCTCTGCGTGGCTCTTGCTAGCTCTACATAGCCTTCTCTGCCTCAATATTGATCCTTCGACACTATGTCTACCTCTCTGTTGTGCACTCACTGCCCCTCACTACAACTCTGATCACTTTTTCAATTTCTCGCAACAAACCCCGCTCCAGAAAATCGAACTGACTAATCAATCTTGGTGTATCTCCAACTGACCCTCAAGCCTCCTCTTATACTTTTCTGTCTAGTCTTCAATGGCCAAGATTAAATCTCTAATCAAAGGCTAAGATTAGATTTGGCTTGATCCATATCATTTAAAACCTTCTCACACAGTTTTATATTAATACCCATTAATATTTTAATTTTCCTAAGTTTAGACTTAGGAACTCCATTAAAAATATTAATTATTTTAATATCTCTCTCACCGGGCGGAATTTCCCCAAACCATTTTTGGGGTCTTGGAGATCTCATGTGCTTTAGCCTCTCCACCAATTTTCATGGTTAGAGCACATCCGATGCTACCCCAAATCAACAGCATAGTGCCTATATCTTGTGTCTCTTGTTTTGTGATCTTCATACACACATAATAAAGAAGTAAAAGAAGCTAACAAACTCACAAGTAATTATTAATAAAGGAGAATCAAACCCTAATATAATTACTTTGATTTTCCAACATGGGATCAAAGCTAAGGTCAGGACTCGGGAAGAGTCTAAGATCACTTTGTTGGCATGGATTCTCGCTCTATGGTGAACTACATAAAAGTGGGTTGCAACAATGCTAGACGCTGGATCAAGAAGGTTATCTATTACTTGTTCAACAAGGTCAAGAGTCAATGATTCTTGGCTACCCTTATAGGTTCTCTTACTAATGACAATGCATGGATCATTTATAGTTGAGCATCAAGACACATGACAGGTGAAAGTAAGCAACTTCATACACTATCAAAGGAGCCATCATCTCATGCAGTGGAATTGGTTGACAACAAAAGCTATGCTATTAGAGGCCTAGGATCAACATCGTTGAAGCTGGATAATGGATCAAAGTTGCATCTCAACAACATTCTCTATGTTCTAGGTTTGAAAAAGAATTTGCTTTCTATTTCTTGTTTAGAATATAAAGGGGAAAGAGTTGTCTTTGTTAATGGAAACGTATTGGTTTGGGGAAAGGACTCTAGCATTGATAAAGCTAGGGTTATTGGGGTTCGTGAAGGAAGCCTTTATCAGGTCATTACACCACCTCCTCAAACTTTAGTTCATATGGAAATAAGTCCCATTGAGCTATGGCATAGGAGGTATTGTCATCTACATTACAAGGTCATCTCTACTCTTAGTCAACTGGTTCATGGTATTCCTAATATGAAGTTAGATCATGAAGGTGTGTGCAAGGAATGCTCTTTGGGGAAACATACTAGAAATCCATTTCATAATAGTGAAACTAGATCTAAAGAGATATTAGACCTCATCCATTCCGATGTGTGTGGCCCCACATCTGACAAATCACTTGGGGGTCAGCTTTACTATGTGACATTCATTGATGACCATTCTAGGAAGACATGGCTCTACCTCCTCAAAATTAAAGATGAATTATTTTATAAGTTCAAGGAGTTTAGGGCTAAAGTGGAAACCCTAACTGAAAGAAAGATAAAAACTCTGAGGTCTGACAATGGTGGGGAATATACTTCTAAAGAGTTGATTGCATATTGTAAGGAAGCAGGTATTAAGAGAGAGCTCATTGTTCCCTACTATCCCGAACAAAATGGATTGGTTGAAAGGAAAAATAAGTCAATTGAAGAAGGCATTTGAACTATGCTCCTTGATAAAGATCTATCGAAGTTCTTATGGGGAGAAGCAATGATGACTGTCGTATACATTCAAAATAGAAGTCGTCATAAGAGTCTTGTAAAACTACACCCGAAGAAGTATTTGTGAAAATTCGGAAAAACCCCAAATATTATTACAACAATTGATGTTAATTCTTCTAATTGTTAATTCAATTAAACAATTTACTTGTTGTGTACTACGAAAAATATCGAATTAAATACACTGAAACCTTCACAAAATAAATTATGCGAAAGAAATAAAAATGTTGTGAGAATAGATGCGCACGCACAAATATACAGTTAGTTTTGGACCAATGTCCCCGAAAAAACCCAGCTCAGGAAAACTGGTGCAACAGTTGAGGGTTTTATTATTATGTAGTAATAAATCTGAGTACAAAGCTATGGATGCTCAAATCTAGCAATCCATATAGAAAAATGATTGATAGTAAATCTAGAGAGAAAAATCTCACTCCCATTGGCGATCCGACATTGACCTTAGCTCAAGTTGAGCTGCTCTTTGTTGTCTCCGCATAGTCATTGCGTCAGCCTACGTAGTATTGCGTCCCACAACTCGGAATTTCTTTCCCTCTTGCTATTTGATCAACTATTGTCTGGAAGATGGATTCTCCTGGCCTCCAGACTCTCTCTCTAGTTTTTGGCACTGAATCACTACTTCTCCCCAGTAAAATACGGAATCCCCTCTGAAGCACTACATTGCTTCTGTGCTACCTCTGTATGGCACTCACTGCCTCTCTGCAGTGCACTCACTAGAACTGGAAAAACTTCCTTCGACCTTACTATCCCTGCCCCTCTCTCACTACTTCGAGCTCACTAGCTCTAGCAACTAAGCGTTACTACTCTAGAAATCGATCTACCAGTGAAATCGAACTGTTGGGGTGTGTTCCTCCAAGCCCCATCGAGTTTCTTCTTATAATCTCTCATTGAGACATCAATGACCATGATTAAAACTTAATCGATGGCTAATATTAACTAGAACTCGGTCCATGTCTTTTTCTAAAAGATTCTCACTATGACTTAATTAATACCCTTTAGTTAATCATATTTCTTAAGTTTAGACTTAGCAAACATTAAAGAACTAATTAATTATTTTAATTAAGTCATCTCTAGGTGGAATTTCCATAAACGATTTATGGGTTTTGGAGAATACATGTATTCTAGCCTCTCCACCAAATTTAGTGGCTAGAACACATTCGATGCTACAAAAACTAACACTCCCTCTTAGCGAGGAATGTGTTCTAGCGCTGCAATCCACTAAAGCAACACCCTATCTCTGCGCCATCTCCTGTCACACCGTTGATGTCCGACTACTGCTCCCACCAACTACTGTGAAACTCTGATATACATTGCATCTGTGTTGCTACTAGACTCGTTGAATTATTGCGAACACTGCATCTGCACTGCAACTCCCTCTCCATCTGTCGCTGTTGCAAATGCAACTGAAAAGTATCCAAAATACTGAATCAACTATGATCAGTATGATGCATCTGTCTCCAGAGTCTTTGACTATTGCTAGTGTTTGCATTGTCACTGAAGCCTCTACGTTGTTGCCGACTCTGCTATGTGCCAACTGCACTGTGTTTCCTAATATCTCACCACTACTAGCCACTGCATCTGTCACTCTAGCATCTGACTGCACCATCTGCCACTGATCCATCCTGCCACTGCATGCTATGGGCTCTTGTAGCAAGGTATTGATTCATGAGGTGCACCTCCTCAATGTTGAATTTCAATGACCTTGGGTATAGGTTAGAGTCTTAAAATCACTAACGCTACCAAACCAAGAATATCAATAGAAATACTTTGCACAACGGAATATAAACAACAGTAAATCACACATGCAAAAAATATGGACAACTTTTTACAATTTTCAACCCAACTTCATTATATTAAACAACATATAATACAACAGTCTAGGGCTTCCATACCAATGATAATGGCCCTCATACATCCACTAGTACAAGAAACAAAACTAGGGCTTGGTGTCAGTCCATCAACAGCCAATCTACCCTCAACAAGATATTTTCACCATCTGGCTGATG
Source organism: Pinus taeda (assembly GCA_000404065.3). Classification (NCBI taxonomy): domain Eukaryota; kingdom Viridiplantae; phylum Streptophyta; class Pinopsida; order Pinales; family Pinaceae; genus Pinus; species Pinus taeda. Next base: position 17,587 of record APFE030016757.1, on the reverse strand, counting down.
TAGTCAATCCTCTCAGCTCCTCTCGGTCGTACCCAATACCTACCTAGTCCTTCGACCCCTAATCTGCAGCACTACCTCTATCAACAATCCAAGTCCATTTGCTCACTGAACGTCGACTATCAATCTGCTCACTAGTTGTGCCTTAGTCTACTAAGGGCACAACACATCAAGACTCCTATTGAGTTGTTCACAGCTCTTCTTGTGAACAACTCTCGATTCTCCCACTTCTACTCCTCAACTACTTAGCGACTTCAGCCCACTATGGTCTTCCTGTGTTGCACCGATGAAGACCAATAGAGGACACAGAGGGCTCCCACCTATCACTGCAAGATGTCCATCTCCTACAATGAACACGGGCTAGGAGGATTGCCCATCATCTGCTGTAGATGTCCTTCTCCACACACACGTCTCGGGCTCCACAAACTGCTCCTCGTTGATTAGACCCTTGAGCTCAACAACTGCCTCTCTCGTAACTACCTTTGTCCATCAAGGTGTTGCTCACCGAGCTCCAACTTCGACACTATCTTGCTATCCTCCAGCAAACCATAAGTGCTGAATCACGTCCACTCTTTCCACTCTGACGCTGCCCTCCAACACTCCACGAGTGACCAATCCTCGCCCTAGCATCTACTCCTAGTTAAGGCATCCAACACCTAGGAAACCCTTCCACATGACTGCTAACAGACTTCCAAACTATCCTCTCCTAGGACATCATCCACTAGCATCAATTCAACCTTAACACATCAATACAATACATACTTAGCCTGTTCTTGCACTCGCGCATTCTTGTACTCGCATTCCTTCTCTCGTGCGTTCCTGCACTCACACGTTCTTGCACTTACGTCTTCCTGCACTCGCATTCTGACACTTGCATTCTGACACTTGCATTCCTGTACTTGCATTCTTTCACTCACATTCCTTCACTCGTGCGTTCTTGCACTTCATGCGTTCGTACACTTATGTTCCTACACTTATGTTCCTACACTCGTGCTTTCCTGTACTCATGCATTCTTCCACTCGCATTCCTGCACTTGTGTGTTCCTGCACTCATGTGTTCTTGCACTCGCATTCCATTACTCACGCTGGCCACACCCGAGCTGCCTTTCTTGATGTGTAGACTATGAAGGATGCTTCTTGGATGTTTTAAATGACTCTCCTCAGCCTTATATTTATACACAATACAAAGGGCTCCATAAAATCACATGTGTGGGCTTGAAAACCTATCACAAGGCTTATTAACATCAAATCGACCTTGACACTTGTTGTTCATGCCCACTCTTTAAATTTTAAAATTCATAACTCAACAACGACAACTCGAAATCAAACAATTCTCGATGCGTTGGATTTGTCTTGTTATCTATTAGCATCCTCATCCATCACATGTCGTAATCTCATCATAGTTTTGGCCCTAAACAGCGATGGATGCAAAACCCCAAGCTTGGGTTTCAAGCCCACAAGGCCATTTGTGAAGATCCTTCCTCCAAACCCTCGATCCTCAAGGCTTGGAGTACCTCCCAAGCTACAAAATCAACACTCCCTCTTAGTGAGGGAGGTACTTCCAAGACTAGGAAATAACCATCGTCATCCGGCGATGACACTAGCCCATCTGGCACCCATCACTGCAGCATACCCTATAGAATGAACCTGGCAATCTTTGTAGTGCCTCTACCTCATCATATCCGAACTTGAAGATCCCAAACCTTCATAGGGATGCTCCCTTTGAGCCTACACAATCTCCACTGCCTCTGTCCTACAAGCACTCATCCTCCTGGATCAAATACCACTCGTGCAAATCCCGCCAATCTCGGATATGCAATATCACGGTCCGATGAAGACTCTAGCCTATCAATTTGAAGTCCATCACATGAAGCCATCTCGATCAACCTGATCTTGTCCATGCCAAAGAAACCCTCGAGTTGTCCCAACCATCCATGACAAGACATAGGAAGTCCACGATCTACAAACCGCCACACGACATACTGAAGTGCACCAGGTTCACCACTAATCCACCAGAACTCCCAACCCATCTCATCATGTAGTCCATTGAGACCACATCTCCATGTCTTCAGCTGAACCCTCTGCTCCATGATCTTGACATCCACAACTTCCTCTGAGTTTCTTCACTATGAACTCTCTGATTCATTGTCCCTGAAAGTAGCTCAAATATGCTCTGATACCATGTTGAATTTCTATGACCTTGGGTCTAGGTTAGAGTCCTAAAATCATTGATGCTACCAAACCAAGAATCTCAACAGAACTACTTTGCACAGCGGAATATAAACAACAATAAATCATACATGCACAAAATATGGAAAACCTTTTACAATTTTCAACCCAACTTCATTATATTAAACAACATATAGTACAACAGACTAGGGCTCCCGTACTAGGGATAATGGCTCTCATACATCCACTAGTACAAGAAACAAAACTAGGGCTTGGTGTCAGTCTATCGACAACCAATCTACCCTCAACAAGATACTTTGACCATCTGGTTGATGTAGTCAACCCTCTCATCTCCTCTCTATCGTACACTGTACCTTCCTAGTCCTTCGGCCCTCGATCTGCAACACTACCTCTATCAACGATCCAAGTCCATCTAGTCACTGAACCTTGGCTATCAATCTGCTCACTAGTTGTGCCTTAGTCCATTAAGGGCACAACACATCGAGACTCTTGTCAAGTTTTTCATAGCTCCACTTGTGAACAACTCGCTCTGCCCACTATTTCTCCTCAGCTACTTAGGGACTTCAACCCACTATGGTCTTCCTATGCTGCACTAATGAAGACCAACATAGGGCACGAAGGGCTGCCACCTATCACTGCAAGATGTCCATCTCCTACAATGAAAATGGGCTAGGAGGACCATCATCTGCTATAGATGTCCTTCTCCACACACACGTCTCGGGCCCCGCAAACTGCTCCTGGTTGATCAGACCCTTAAGCTCATCAACTGCCTCTCTCGCAACTACCTTTTTCCATCAAGGTGTTTCTCACCGGGCTCCAACTTGGACACTATCTCGTTGTCCTCCAGCAAACCATAAGTACTAAATCACGTCCACACTTGGTCCACTCTCACGCTTCCCTCCAACAGTTCACGAGTGACCAATCCTCGTTGTAGCATTTGCTCCTAGTTAGGGCATCCAACACCTAAGAAACCCTTCCACATGACTGCTAACAGACTTCCAAACTGTCCTCTCCTACGACATCATCCACTAGCATCAATTCAACCTTAACACATCAATACAATACATACCTAGCCCGTTCCTGCACTCACGCATTCTTGTACTCGCGTTCCTGCACTCGCACGTTCCTGCACTCGCGTTCTTGCACTTACGCCTTCCTGCACTCGTATTCCTGCACTCGCATTCCTACACTCGAATTCCTGTACTTGCGTTCCTGCACTTGTGCGTTCCTGCACTCGTGCGTTCCTGCACTCGCATTCCTGCACTTACGCGTTCCTACACTTCGTGTGTTCCCGCACTCTCATTCCTGCACTTGTGCATTCCTGTACTCGTGCGTTCCTATACTCGCATTCTTGCACTTGTGTGTTCCTGTACTCGTGTGTTCCTGCACTCACGTTCCTGTACTCGCATTTCCCACACCCAAGTTGGCTTTCTTGATCTGTAGACTATGAAAGTGTTGAAAATGTAATTTCAACGCTGTCGTACCATTCCCCGAAACCACAGTTGCAAAACCACAAACCCGCTTGAGGCATATCGGACCGCTCTTTGGCATGAAGTGGTTTCCGTACACAAGGGCCCGATAAAATTTAGGGTTGACGCGTGGATGAGGCGTGACATCACCCTCTGACATTTATCGGAAGGTAAATGTCGACTAAAAAGGCCTTCCGATATTCATCTTCTTCGTCCGATCTACTCCAGCATTATCCACTGTTGATTGTTCAAAGTTGCATACAAGGCTGCAATAAATTTTATGTGGAGTAAAGTTCGGTTAAAAAGGGCTTCCGGTATTCACCTCAGTCGTTCGATTCCAGGAGGGCAAATCAACGGTTGACGGGCATCACAAACCTGCACCAAATAAAGCTTAGCGTGGAGTAAAATCAAGTTTTATTTTTGACCATACCCTCATTAAATATTTGTCATATGCGTAGGTGTATTTTTAATTTTCTTTTATGGCATGTATGGTCGTAAATTAAATAGAGGCATGGGGAATGTCATATAGTTTAATTTTATTGTTTTTTAATTATTCACGGACGTAAGTTTGTTTTGACTGAACAAGTAAAAAACATATTATCGTTGGTCAATTTGGTAAGTAAAAACAAGAATGCACAGCAGTGCAGTGCAGGAGCGATGGCGAAGAAGTGAAGAAGAAAACCAGGGGAAGCTTGTATCAGAAAAACCATGAATTGTTTCACACAGCAGTGAAAAGGGAACAACAAGTTTTTTAAATGTAAAACCATTTTTACAACAGTAAATGTGAATGTAGATTTTACACAGCAGTGTAAAAATCAATTGTAACAGAGGCAGAGTAATTTTGTTTTTTTGGGTGAAAAGTTTTGGTGAATCCCTCTGAGTGAAAGAGGATGAATATGTATCAATGATTTTTATTTTAATGAATAGAAAACTTTCATGGTGGTGCAATACTCTGTTCTTCAGTAAATTTTTTTAAGCTTTCCTGCGCAAAAAAAGATCCTGGAGTAAAGGAAACAGAGCATTGCCTCCGTGTGCTTGAATTTTTGTGTTTTTGGGATTTTACTAGAAAAATCCCCAACAGAAGTTGTATCTGGCACAACTAGAAAATTGATTAAGTTGTTTCAGTAGGGAATACCGTGATATAGTGAGTTCTCGACATGAGTGACTAGGCGAGTCATTCTGGATTTACAAGGAAGCAAGTAGGAGATACCTTATCTAGAACATGATTGAAGGGAATGAGAATTTTTATCGATAGGTCCAATAGTCGCATATTCGTGTTTCCATAAACATGTCAGACCTCATTGAACTATGTCAGCTTACTGAACTACGTACTACTCTTACACAAGGCAAGGTTCGTTCAACTGCAGTCTATGGGAAGAATTGATTGTGAGACTGCTTAAGCTACCACTAATGGGATACGATCGGGACCGTAGTGTAGTAAGGGCGCCTAAACAAAGGACCCGCCTCCTATTGAGCGAGTCAGTCACCTTCAAGATAGATCGTTTCCTGCTTTCTTGAATATTTTCTCTTCTATGCATCGTTGTCGCAAATAAAGGCTGCTCCAATGGCGGGATTAGGAACTAATGATGGGTATTCGGAACCCTAGGAATTGGCATAGAGTTGGAGGAGTTAAGTATCAATAGAATATAAGATCATTTTCTTCTTTATTCCTATCCTGAGATAGTCTAATATTGATAATAGATAGAGTATCTATACCAAGTAAGAGATTCCTGATCTAGTGTTGTTAACAAGAGTAGTCTATATATTGAATAATTGATTCCATTATGTTTAACATCATAGAAATGACCACACACACCTGGGTCATAGTGAATTAAACCAATGGAAGCACCATTAATAGTAGAGTAAGTGATCCTCTATAAGCTGGTATAATTCTGCACCTTGTTCAAAATTTGATTTGAACTTTTCCACATCTGAAATATCTCCCAGAATCTTCAAGGTGCCTGATCTTGATCCAATCCCAACAGATTCATATCTTGATCCCACATTTTTTTACTAGGGCGAACAATCACTAGCAACAAAGGGAGCAAAGGCAAAGACATAGGCAACAGAGCAGGAAGCAGTGAAGGCGAAGGAAGAGATGGAGACAAAGGCAAAGCCGGTTCGAGAGGCCAATCCACTTGTTTATCCAGAAGCATAGGATGACCCAGTAGCAGATCCACCAGCATCACCTTGTCCAGTTCCAGCCATTGATCCAATTAAGTATAACGATCGAGAATCAGTCCCAATAGTTTAAGATTAACCCATTGGTCAAAAAAATCCCTTAATATGAAAGGGTGGGCTACAACTCATTATAATTTCTTCGAGGATTATATGCCACAAATTATTTTGGGCATTACATGCTGGTCTTTACAACTGGTACCTAAACTTTGTGTGACAATCTTTTCTGTATATGGAAATTTGGCTAGCACCATGATGTTGGTATTATAGGTCTATGACTCGGTTATGACGTGTAATTGGAGGCTTTTTTGTTATTGTTGCTTATTTTTTAGGAGAAGTCCTTCCGAGCTCTTTTGTAAGGCCCTTCAAGATGCTGGATGGTTGAGAATGAATATGCATGTACATAATGCTTTATTTTCCTATGAATAGAAATGCGGGTTTTTTCCGAGGAAACAAAAATGATACATAACAAGAATGCTAAACCGAGCCCACTTTGTTGCAAATAGTGGATTATACCCTTGACTAAGGATAAAAAACAGTTAGTTCGAAAGCTTTTAAAAGAATTGTCTGCAACTTTGACTACAATATGCCAAGGATAAAATAAAAGTGTGACCACTTTCAACAAAGCTCTGAGGTAGTCCATTGTTTCTTAAAACACTTTGTGATATTTACATGGAGAATCTATAAATTTAATTTATGGGAAAGAGGCATGGTCATTTCGTTAGATAGCAGGCTATTAGAATCAGGTCTCAAGATAATGGAAAGCATGTCCGAAGGTCCATATATGTTGGCCCCAAATTTATCGTAAATGGTCACTGAAACTGGACCAATGTTGTTAATCCCTAGAGTCCTAAATTTATTCTCATCTTACAGGCAAGGTTAACTGCAACAATGGTGCCAAGTGATAGATAAATTTAGTTATGAGGAGTGTTTCCTTTAACTATTAATGTAATCAAATACGTACATAGTGGACATTTGTATAAACAAAGTCCACTGCAAAATGCCACAGGACATACAACACTAAATTTAATGCCTCGAACAACAACTTGGTATAAAAGCAAAACAACCATAAATCCCTGCCATTATGGCATAAACAAAAGCGATCACACAAAGTTGTGAAAATCAATTAAGTTTGGGCATGGCAGACAAAATTCCAATTAGGGCAAGCCTTTCCCTCTATAATTATAGAGCCATCTGAAATATGAGAGGAAACCAAAAATCAAAGAGCCCGTTGCTAAGAATTCATAGAGTACTCGGGAAGAGTGGAGAAACGTAGCCATAGAAGAAGAGCAGAAGGACAGTCGAAGTCGTGACCACAGGTTTGAAATCCCACACGCACATTACCTTCTATAATTCATGCCTCTCTGCTCTTAGGTTGTTTCTGAAGCTGCCTTACTCTATTTTGCTACTTCAAATGATTTCAATTCAAAGGAAAATAAGAAGAAGAAGAAGAACAGAAGCATCGTCGAAGTTGTGACCACAAGTTTGAAATCACGAACCATTAAATAGTAAGGAAAACCATAAAATATCCAAGTTATGATTTCTACAACTGTAAATAAAGAGAAAAATAGACTTGGTGGATGCATTAAACAACAGGGTTTCACACACATAAATTTCCCTAAAAAATTATACAACCCACACATCATGTAAAAATAATAATATGAATGTAGTGTGTGAATTCTTATATCAGACTATTGCCCTTAACAGTAAACTCTTGGACATCTTCCAAAGTCACTATTCTTGTACTTCTCTATATGTAGAAGAAACATCAAATTGAATATCAGGGTTGAACAATGAATCAACATAAACTCCTAGACGACACAATATTCACTATGCTTCCAACATTACTGACCATGGCATTCATTCCCTTTCTTGTTAAAATATAATGGACATGGATCAATCCATACAACATTCTACAGCCAACTCCAGCAATTGATTATGTTCCTCTATTAAGATATCATATGTACATGTATAATGCACTATAAGCTTTTCCATAGATATATATATAAACAATGTGGATAAAATCACACATTGTGAGAACAACCTGTGAACTTTTTAACATGCAAAAACACCTGATATGCAAAATGCACAAGTGATTGTGGAAAGACAAACATGCAAGTCAATGTGTGGAAGGTGTTAAAACATGCCTCCATTTGCCAAACTATATTGCTGTTGAAAATTTTTAACCCTACGTTGGCTGTTCAAAACTGTGTTTACCAATACAATAAGCTACTACAGGTATTTCTCCTAGCCCTACAAGAATTATGACTAATCAAATAGCTCTAATGAATAACATCAACATCATAACTTATAGATATATATCACTTAAATATAATGTGTGGAATAAAAAAGAAATAAAAAAAACGTTAGTGGACTATGTGGGCCCTCGCATGAGAGCCAAGTGCCTCTCTGCTTCGTCATTTTTCTCCATTACATAACATGCAATCGCTAACCATACAACTTAACATTACATCAAAGCTAACATATGTGACTCAGCTCAGAAATCCAGCTCAACCGGAAGTGACTAGCATCAACTCGCTCTTCCTTATTCCTACCTCATCTTCTTACTGGAAAGGCAATCTCTAGGATTAGACCGACAGGAAGAACCACTTGAGGGAGAGAATCTATCATTAAAACTCGACAGGGATCAGATCAACAAAAAGAACCACCTGAGGGAAGTCCTTGTGAAGCTCACTAGCCCAAAGCGGTTTCGATGTTCTTGCGGATGCTAGGGGAGAACTTGCGAAGACATCGGCTCTATTTTCAATTTTGAGATATGAATGAGTGCACCATTTGAAGGGTGGATTCACTATCGTTCGTTCAAAGTAATATTACTTACTGTCTCTCGGTAACAATGAATCTATGCTGCTTCCAGCTTTGCAGCGTTAAACAACCAGCTAGCTCAGTATGGATGCTTCCCAGTGTAAGGCTTAGGAGTTTTCTCAACCCGTGTATTATCATAGGTAAGTAAGTAGAGTTTACTTGTTTATCTAAGAATGTATAGTAGCTCAACAAGGTTTCAATAAAAATATAATGATGTGGTACAGGTAGCTTTGGATGTAGCCACAAAGATGTATAGGAGCTATTATAGCCACCAATGCTATGATGAGCTAGCCCAATATAATTGTGCAGGAAGTAACCAACTAACCAGCTAGCAAGGATCCAACCTAATAGTAGGATGAGGTAGATTAGGTTCAGCTAGTGAGGTCTAATTTCAGTATTAAGCACTGCCTCTGTATTCATCCCAATTTGTTCCCAATAGATGTGGATATTTAGTGTTTGGAGGGTTCCTCTCCTTAACTTCAAAACAATGACGCTCCTTAACTTCAAAACAATGACGGGTAAGAAAAAAGGTAACAGGCTCATATGCCCATCTAATTATGTGTTCATGAATCAGTTTTCCCTCTTTCAAGGCTAATAGAGAAGGACAAGCATTGAATACAACAGGGGAAGTATACATGTTTGCCAGAATGCCCACCTGATGCATTCCGTGGTAGAATTTCAAAGCTTCATCACAACAACTTTTCTTCACATATCCCCTAATCATGGTATTCCACCGAAAAACATTAAGATTTTGGATTCCTTCAAACATATAGTGTGCATTCTCCATGTTGCCACTCATGGCATACATGCTCACAAGTTTGTTGTATAAAACATTGTTTTAGTAAAGTCCATTTATAAGCATGTGGGCATGGTATTGTTTAAGTTGTTCGATGTTGGTTCGGGAGTGCAAGAGCGGCACAGAGGATTCCATGGTGAAATTGATTAATGGATTTTCAGTGCAAGGTAACCTTGACTTCGTAGAGGAACCAAGGTAAGAGCCGAGGGGTAAAGAAGGGAGACATCCAAACCTGGCCATGCCACAGCACAAACCTGCACTCACAAATGGTGTAGATACAACTATAGATGTGATGTGTAATTGCTAGGTGTAGCCAGTGACGTGCTATGTCCTGTTGCTTATTATGTTGGTATATGTTATGTTCCTAAGATGAGCTAACATTTAATGCCCTCGAATAATGCCAACATTAGTTTAGGTAATATTTTACGAGTTTGAAAATATCAAACAAACAAAAAATCATAACCTATTCTTTTAACTTTGGATTAGCTTTGGGCCTCGAGAAGAGGCCAAATAACATGATAAACAAATATGTGTCTAAAAACTTTAGTTTATAGTTGATGAGACAGGACAAAAAACAACTCAAATAATACTAAACTCCTCATTTCCGATTGCTATAGTCCCATGCCAGGATGACAGGGACTAATAACAAGTCTCTCCCTAGTCGTCAATCATGGTAAAACTCTCACAATTCTAAATCCCTCATGTGCAAATGACCTGATTACAGGATAGAAATGCAGTCATCGGAGGAGATTGAAATAACTCAGTGTTCCTTAGATCCACCAAGAAATGTGTGTAACAGATCATATATATAGGAGGATGCCTCAATGTGAAGGTATATAAGAAAGAATTGTTAAATTATTGTCAAGGAGTGCAATGGGATACGTGATTGTGTCAAGCTTTGTTGAAAAATGTAGCTAGTGTCAGTTTTCATAATTGTATTTGGCTCATGATGTAATGTATTTGTCAAAAGAAAGAAAAAAATATAATAAAACAAATTTACTTATTAAAGCATGGGTTTCATGCTTCATCAATGGTTTTTAGATCAAATCTTCCATTGTATGCTTCTAAGGTTTATGTCAATCGTCCTAGTCCTTGTCATCATGTAAAAGACCCTTCTTGGGCTTCATATATCAAGAAAGAAATTATTTTAATGTAAAATAGGTCTTTTATGTGTCTTCCACCAAGTCCACTTCATCAAGGGAAATTGAACTCACAAATTCACTATATAAAGGCTAAAAATTGACCTCATTTGGAGCATATTCACAACAAGTTCGATCTACAGTTGCTAGAGGTAGAAACAAGGTGCGAAATTCAAGGACGAGGGATGAAACCCTAGAGAAGGAGAAGGAAGTCCTTGTCAAGAAAAAGATGTCGAATTTTCACTCTCCTTGTCGCACACATGTGAAGTTGCTAGGGTGTTAGTAGGGTCAAAATTGTAGTATTGTAGCTAAGTTGAATTTCTAGAGTTGTTAGGTGCCAAAATTATGGGTTGTAGTTGTTCTACAAGAAGAGACTATTGAAGTTTTCTTAATCATATTGGAAGGTTGAATTGGTGGAGGAGGAAGGTCTTATGGTTAGGTCTAAGGTCGTGGTCTATCTCAATTTCATTAGTGGAAGAGTTTGAATGGTATTTCCCCTAGAGAGGGGTTTTAGCCCTGACTGAGTGCCTACATCAAGTGTCATTGATCTTCATGTTTTGTATTGATGATTGCTTTATGAAACAAAGATAAAAGAAGATCATAAAAAAGATAATAAGAATACAAGAATAACGCAAGTAATTATCGGCATTAGAAATATTTGTGTCTTTTTGTGTTTCTAACATGGTATCAGAGCTATGGTAAAGAAGGAAGGAAAAGGTAACTTGAAGATCAATTGAAAGAAGAGTTAAGGAGGAAGGAACAAAAGAAGGTCATTAAGGAAAACACTATATAAGAAGAGGAAGGTGTACTATCTATAATAAGAAAGGAAGACATGAAAATGAAGTACGAAATTAAGCTAGAAGGGGCCTCCAACTACAAGGCATGGAAGAAAAGGATAGATATTATTCTCGCCAAGCATAATGTTTTGGATCTCATTAAAGAAAAATTCGAGAAACCTATAGATGATGCAGGCATTGAGAAGTTCAGGGAAACCGACATCTTGGCCATGAATCTAATGGTAGATGCAATAAAGGACAATTTAATCCCATACATATCCAATATATATTTTGTTCAAGAAATGTATGATCCCTCTCCAAGTTATCCATCATCAAGAATATTGATGAAATAGCTAATCTCAATAATGAACTAAGAACAATAAGGATGACAAAATATGATATTGTTTCATCATATTTTGTAAGGATCTCTAGAATAAGATATGAACTAAAAGTAATTGATGAAGTTATGCCTAAGAAAGAATTTGTGATTGTTGCACTACTAAGCCTATTGAAGTCTTGGATCTCTTTTGCTTCAGGAATTAGTAGTTGGAAGGATACACCAACCTTTGAGCAAATGTGGAATGCATGTAGTCAAGAATAATCTTGCATATTGTTTGTAAGTAACAAGAAGGAGGATGAAGAAGACAACACTTCAAATCCGTAGTTTCCTCATCACAAGAAAAAGGGAACATACAAGAAGTTCAAAAGACCAGAGAATAAGTTAACCTATCCTAGATTAAATGCTACAATTGCCATAACACGTGTCATTATAAAAGTCATTTTCCTGAAGATCAAAGGAATAAGAAGAGGAAAAGAGAACATGCAAATGTTGCTAATGGTGCTCCACCAAAGAAGAACAAGACTAATGAATTCGAAGTAAAAGATCTATTTTCTAGAGACTCTCAGTGATACTATCCCTTGCATATCCTTCTACTTTAAGCTATGCAATGCTTTTCTTTTGTGTTTTTATTTCTAGAGTTCATAGATATATCTTGTTAGGACTTTTTGAATTGTTTAAGTTTTAGGTATCCCTCAGAAAGATTGGATTAGGAGGGTGCCTTCTCCATTTTACCAAAAGATAAGTATATTGTTCTTTGTTTTATCTTCCATGTTTGGTTTCCTCCATGCTTGTTTTATCTTCCATGTTTGGAAAATTTCTTTAGCATTTATTCTTCCTGAAAACGCCAAGGTGGACCAAGTAAGGTTTACAGTGGAAAATAGAGAACTCATGTTACGGTTCCCAAGCAGCCTCATCCTAAATTCGAGGTTAGAACCATAGAAATCTCTAGTTAACTAAAAATAAAAATATTTTGTAGTATTGGTTTTTATGGTCTTTAATATTAGTGGCTTTTCTCTTCAAACATTTTGAGAGGGTTTTCTTCTTCTTGCAGAAAACTAAGCCCTTGTTCAATCCACTGGTGCACACACCACACAATATCATGATTGCCACCTCACAACCACACCACACAATATCATGATTGCCCCCTCACAAAATACGTCGCTGGAGAAAAATCTTTCCTAGAAAGATAAACTCACCGGAGCAGCTTGCTCTGTTTCCCGTGGGATTTGACACTCGGGCCAACAACTCGATTGGTTTTTCTCCATCAATTTATTAGAATTTCATAAGTCTCGTGTTCAATTCTCACCAGGGATTTTTTTCATAATATTAAATACGACAGCTATGTACTGGGTTCTCCCCACTAGCTACTTTTGTTTTTTTTCCATGTCTTAACATGTACAGTTAGTTAACTAATAAAATTTGAATCTCATTTTGGATTTATTTGAAAGGTTGTTGAAAATGTAAATAGAATTATCGGACCAACCCTTATCGGCAAGGTATGCAAATCATTTAATAAGGGTTACTCATCCACTTACCCTTATCGGCAAGGTATGCAAATCATTTAATAAGGGGTACTCATCCACTTTTGTTGTTAGGTCATATTTTTAGATTTTGTCTTGGTCTTGTTATTCATTAGAAGTTAATCTTTATGCATACAAGATCCAGTAGATCATACTGGAATCGATATATTCATGGTACTATGGCTTGATGGAACCAAAAATCATTGGTATTGCTGCAAACAAAAGGTGTCAATCATTTTGGTGTTGCTATGTTATATGTTGAAATGTCTTTATTATTTTATTTTATCAGATCAAGATGATTGGACTCATTATTAGATCAAGATGATTGGACTCACTATGCACAATTTATGACCACAATTAGGGAGAAGGTGCGAATTGGTGGGGATGATCTGTTGGCGACAAATCCAAAGGTTTTTACTTTGACACCTGTTTGCAATTTAATTATTGACAATTTTATTGGCGAACCCAATTTTCAGATTTATACTTCGACTTGCATATCTTTGGTTGGAATCAATTCTCGTGCGTATAGAAATAATCGTCACCTATGCACTCGACTGCATGGATCACGCAGTGGGGTTGTCGGTTTTTTTCACACTCCACTTGTGATCGACTCCTGTCAATGTGTTGTTGGGTCAGTCATATATTTGAGATAATGTGTTACGATGTGGTTGTTTATGTGACTATACATATATATAAATGAAAAAAGAGGACTAATATCGCTTTTTCTGGGAACTAGCCCCTTCCATTTTTTAAAAAAAAGAAATAATCCTCTTTTATAGTTACCCAAAATGGATTAACTCTTATTCTGTATATCGGTTTTGATTTGAAATATAATGTCTAATGCCTTTTTTTCTTGCAACTTGTTACAGGTGAACCAAATTGGTTCCGTTACTGAAAGTATTGAAGCAGTAAAAATTTCCAAACATACTGGTTGGTGAGTGATGACAAGTCATCACAGGTATTGACTTAGTGTTGTTTTTTCTAAATCTGTATATTTTCCTCGTTCTGTAAACTTTTAGGTCATTTGTGAGAATGAATGTAACTTTTAATGGTTCTTTCATTGCGTGTATGCAGTGGTGAAACCGAAGTTGCAGATCTAGCATTGGGCTTGGTCACGGTAATGTTCATTTTTTAGTAATTGGTTACTTTAAAGTTTAGAGAGACTAATAAGTTCAAGACGTGTCCAAAGTTTCATGTAAAACTTCTAGGGTAATTAAACTTCTAGGGTAATTAAATTCACTTCTGATCTACAATGGTTGTTGTCTGTATCTTCGGGGCCAAATCAATACAGGTGCTCCTGTAGGTCTAAACAACTTTCTAAGTATAATCAGGTGGTTTTATAGTCTTCTCTTCTGACTTTTCTGGAGCCATTGTTTGTTTTTTATTTTATTTTATTTATTTATTTCTAGACTCTTTATTGTTGCCTTTGCATCTCTTATGAATTGAGGAGGAATTGGGGTTCATAGCAATTTATGCAGCCGCAAGTTTCCCCAAGCTTAGAGAACCGTACTGATGAACAATGTTCTATGTTCAAAAATGTTTTTGATGGTTAGGATTTGAGGAAATAAATAAAATGTTTTGGCATCTTCGATAATGTTTTACTCGGTTTTTTCTTGGAGAGATTCTTCTAATGGCGAGATTATGAATAAATAGTATTATATATATTTTCCCTAGTTTGCAGTGGAAAATTTCATACTCTTATCATATTCATAGGAAACCAGAAATTTCTCTGTTTTCTTGTCTCTTTTCATATTTATAAGACATCATCCTTTACGTTGTAGCTTATTTATTGTACATAAGCTTTAGGACAAAGGCTTTATGCTCCATCCATTTATTCATGGCACATCATGATCTATGATTGAGGTTATTCATATTTTCCATAACCTTGATGATAAAGGATTAATGTTTTGGTGCATTTTAATTAAAAATGGATCCAATCCATGTTGCTTTTGTACTGGAAAAGACATTGATTGTAGAGGTCCACACTGAAGGTTTTAAACTATCTAGGTTCAAATTCTCTTGAAACAAATCTCTTACAAATCTTTGACTTCTTGTTCTCGCAACCAATTTTTTCTGTATCCCTGTCACTTCTTGACTGTAAAGACCACTAATTACATCTCACCAAATCTTTGATTTGGTGTTCCAGGGGCCAATTTTCTCCATCAGCTCACGGTTTTTCACGGTTTTTAACTGAAAAATCGTTGGCTTTTTATGTCAGCTTTGGAGGCCTTCATTTATCAAAGTTCAAATTCACTTGAAGAAAAATTATAGAGGAACCTTATTTGTTTTTCCTAGTGATATTCCTTGGAATCTGTGGCACTTCTTGACTGCAAAAACCGATCATTTCAAAGCTCCATAATGGAAGCTTTAATTTCTCTGGAGTTCAAATAACTTCAAGCAAATTTATAAAGAAGCATTATTTTATTGTTCTAGCGCTAATTTATTTGAATCCTAACGCTTTTGGAATACAAAAATCAATGATTTAAGTGCATGGACTAATATGCAAAACCTCGATTTTGAAGGTTTCCATGACGCTTCTTGACTGTAAAAACCAATGATTTCAAAGGTCCAGAATGGAAGCTTTAATTTGTCTTCAATTCAAATCACTTGAAGCAAAATTATCCATAAGCAGAATCATTTTATAGTTCCAGCGCTAATTTCTTGGAATCTTAATGCTTCTGAAATACAAAAATCATTGATTTAAATGCATGGACCAATATTCAGAACCTCAATTTTTATGTCTTCTATTTGTCATCGAATCCCCGCAAATCTAAGATTATTACTATTCTGGAGGCTTAGAATTCTCTTCTTAACTTCAAACCAGTATAGTACAAGTAACTTGAAATATTTCTCAAGAAGCCTTAATTTATTGTTTCGGCTACAAGTTCTTCCAATCCTTAAAGAACATATTAGAATTTGAAACCTCGATTGCAGAAGCTTCGATTTATAAAACAAAGGTAAAATCCCTGCAGAGATTTTTTTTTCCAGAAGAAAAAGCTGCATGTTTATATTAAGGTAATATAAAAGATCATAAAAATCCCTGCAGAGATTATTATTTTCGAGCTGTTATTTTCACAACTTCGAATCAATACAAATCCCTTCAAGCAAATTTCTCAAGAAACCCTGTTTTATTTTTTTGAACAACCAATTCTTTCAATATTTGATGCTTTTCAAATGTAAAATAAATAATCCAAAACCTCAATTTCAAAGCCTTTCTTTTTTCATCAAAAGTAAAATTCTCGCAGATATTTTTGCTTTCCAGAGGCTTTATCCATCGTTGTTTTCTTCATACCTTCAAATCTCTTCATAGCGTCAAACCAAATTCTCAAGTTGAAATTAAAATAAAACAAAGGGGTATTCAAGAATGTGACTTTGTATTGCTTTGTAACTAGTCATCCCTAATCAATTCTCAAGGTGAAATTAAAATAAAACAAAAGGATGTGGACAGTGAAGAGATCTTGATGGGCTTAAACTTTTAAATTGTTTTTTTTTAATCGTTTGTTTATTAAGATATAATTTTCAGAAGTTTTTGTGTATTCTAAATTTTATTTATTTTTTTATATTGGAGGTGTGGTTGCTATGGTTTAAATTTGTCCATTTCATGTTAAGTGAGACACTATTATTTATATTAATGAAATATTTCTTGCTAATTCATTTAGGTAAGTAGAGTGCCCCTATCTGCCATTTCTCAATAGAATAATGTGGTCCAATATTCTTTCTTCCACTAGTTGTTATACTAACGTTTCCTTTACAATATCTGGTACAATTGCTAATAATATTTAAACACACTCTAAGTAACTATTATTGAAAAGCACAACTCATAATCAATCGTCATCTTAATCCTCCTTAAACATATAATTTTACTTTTTAATTTCATTGTTCATTAACAATTTAAGTCGGATGGAATTGTTTATGTTGCTTCTAAAATGAGGAAACACAAATTACATATATAATTTGATAATTTAATGTTGATTTTTCAGTTTTATATATAATTAATATAATTTATATATTTATATCAAATAAATAGTTAATAACTGTAGATAGACTTCAATTCATAATATATATTAAAATATTTACTTTATAATACATTTGATATAGCTCCAAGAGTTAGCTCAATCGGTCAAATCAAGTGCCTCACCAATGGGAGGTCACACGGTCTAATCCCCAAAGCTCTTGGGGTCAGTATATAGGTTGCAGGGTGTGTTCATGCCTTTCGGGTGGCATCCACTCAGTGTTGAAAAAACGGGTGTTGATGCCCTTCTTGGCTGGGGTGTTGTGCCTTTCGGGTGGCGTCCACTCAGTGTTGAAAAAACGGGTGTTGATGCCCTTCTTGGCTGTGTTGAAAAAACGGGTGTTGAT
>APFE030016756.1:52439-66163 GCA_000404065.3 Pinus taeda | reverse complement strand
TATTTACCTTTTTAAACTAACCACTAAAATTATTTTATTTATTTATATATATTTTCACCTAGTTCAACTAATTTCCCTTATAAAATAATAAATAAATAAAATTTTGACCTTGGTCCCAAAGTCAAAAATTAGCTGTTAATCAAATTTAGCCGTTGAAGTCTCTGCTCAGACTATTTAACATGCCAAGCTGGATCTGTTTCTTCAACTTGTCCTGACGATGAACTACACTAGTTGGTTCGAAACGCGTCGACAAATAAAAATTTTATGTGATTTACGCTGAAGAATCTCTCATAAATTCATCATTGGGATGTATGCACGTGATTCTGAACTAGGGAAATGTTAAGGATGGAAGTTTATTTGAAATTTTAGAAATTTTGGCAAATCTTACTAGTCCCTAATATGCAAATTGTAAACTTTTTGTTGATAGTTTTGTAGAAATTTTGAGATTTCAAATGATTTTATATTAATTGATATAATATTTTGGCGATTTTTAAGGTAAAATAATGATGTACTATAAAATTTGAGCGAATCATTTTAGAAAAAAATTGAAATTGGCAAATCTATTTTTTGTAAAAAGCATCGAAAATTAGCCCACCTGCGAATATTAGCCCCTAAAATTTCCCTAGTTCTGAAAACCCACGACCAACGATTGACCACTTTACAACGAGAATCCACAATCAACCTTATGGGACAAACACAGAGATATGGAAATGAAGGGATGACAGATGTGACGTACTTCTCAAACAAAGCATATTCGTAGAATATCAAATTCCCGTCATTGATTAAAAAGTGAACATGGATTCATCTTTCAGCGAGTTAGTGTTTGTGGTTGCATTGTGAGACAACAAAGTAATTGGCAACTTGGTTGGTGTTTTCATGATAAAAGTTTGTCACTTCATTAAATTTCATATATTAAAATATTTGAATAATATAAAATGCTAAAATTTGTTGTAACTTATATATATTTTAATTTGTATATCAACTACATTATTGATTGATATAGTTGTGTTAGTTAATATTATTATATATATATATATATATATATATGTATGTATTTTTTATCTAATCATTTCTTTATCTTTTGTTCTTTTTATATTTCATATTAACTTTGAAGGTGTGTTTTTTTTTTAAATTGGTCAAGATAGGTATTTTTTACAGTTTTCATCTCGGTTTGACATTTGTTTATCTATTGTTTTTCCTTTTAAGTCACATATGTTCCAATTAAAATATGAATGTAAATATGAGAAAAATGTAAAATTACTTTGGCGCCACCATGCATGTGGAAGGGGACATATTATAAATCTTCTCAACTTTTGCGCTTTTCTTCTGCCATATTACACATTTCAAAGATTTTCTGACTTGACAACATAATTTTTTTGGCCACTACCTTTTCACATTCGTTAGTTTCACTGATTTCTACATAAATTTGAACGATTTCCGCGCATCTTTGAGAATTTAGACACAAAATTTTACCATGTGTTGTTGAAATTGTTTTCTACCCAATAAAAGGACACTAAATTGTTTAGTCTAAATCAAAGCACCTCAGAATTTTCCAACTCAACTTTAAGAACTTCACAAATTTTTATCGTGTGCGGTTGAAATTGTTTTCTACTAAATCAAAGGACTGTAAATTGGTTAGTCTAAATTAATTTTCTTTTCCTGGACTATGATTTTATTTTTTTGTTTCTTTCCTATCCATACTTGCTACTCAAATAGTCTCTTTTTGCTATAAGTATTTACTTATCTGTTGATCCTTGCTTTTGTAAAGACTGTTTTTGCTATGTTTTTTATATGATCTTGTTCTGATCTCCACAGGGAGGTCCTATATCTGTAAGTTTTTGGGTTTCATACGCTCGCAAGGTCGCTAGTTTTGGCCCTTGCTTTCTCTTATATGTACTCTTTATATTGACTCAATATAATACTATGAAGATTTTTCTCTCAAAAAAAAATTGGTTAGTCTAAATTGTGTTAGAGTAATCAAAGTACCTCAAAATTTTGCATTACATAATGATTAATGGAAGACATTTTCTATTTTTAAGTGTATGAGGCTTTTTATTTTTAGGATAAGAGGTCTAATCCTCCACATTACTATATACCCTTGAGAGCTGCTCAACGCGTGATTTTTTCAGTGGAAAAAGAAACAAAATTCACTCTTGCTAAAAGATTTGACTGAATTTATGGAGGGAGAAAAGCAATATTTTTTTTTCATTTTTTTTATAATAAAACACATGCTCACTCTTATTAAGTTCATATTGAAAAGTAATCATTTATCGTTATATGTTTTGGAATTTTTTTGGCATATTTTCTTGTAGAAATTGCTCATAATGCAATAAAAATTTGTTGGAATCACAAGTTTGTGTTGTAAACTCTCCATATATGCAATCAAAAAGGTATTTCAAATAACAAAAAATAAATATTTGACCAAAATTTATTTTGTTGACTTGGACTAAAAACTTTAAAACATATAATAGTTAGATAACATAGTAAAAATTATATTATTTTATATAGTTTTTGAAAAACAGTCCACTTGGGGTAGCTCAAT
Source organism: Pinus taeda (assembly GCA_000404065.3). Classification (NCBI taxonomy): domain Eukaryota; kingdom Viridiplantae; phylum Streptophyta; class Pinopsida; order Pinales; family Pinaceae; genus Pinus; species Pinus taeda. Next base: position 63,621 of record APFE030016756.1, on the reverse strand, counting down.
TGGAAATGGCTATACAAATGAAGTCTCACTGAACCGAAAGTCTTGGGTTCAAATCTTGTGCTATCCACCCGATTGGGGTGAGAAGTTGGACATGATGAAGATGTAGTCCTACCAAGCTTACAAAAAAAACAAAATACATAGTTTATGAAAAATAATTTTGTTATTAGATAGAATTTGAATACAAATTGGTTATGCGCTTCAATGATGATATTTGAATTTTTATGGATACATTATGTTCAACTGCATTTAGATCCCCGAGATAGTGGAATGATTTTTCTTGAATTTCAGTTGTCAAAGTTTCCTCTCTTTGATAATCTTATAACATTAAAGTGGTATAAGTTATGTTGCTCAGTCCTAACTTATACTAGAAAATTGCATTTTCACAAGTGAATATTTTAATATTAAAATATTTTTAGTGGCCTAATTTGAGTATTTGGATGTGCAAAATGGCATTCTCATACTTTCATGTTTTAATTGAAGTGACTGGAAAATTATGATTTAAGTGTTGAAGTATTGATGATGATTTTAGGAATATTTGCAACATTTTCTTTGGGTGGGTGTTAAAGTCTATAACTAACTTCTAATTGAGTTTGAGAAGTATATCAAAGAAGTTTTCACTTGTCAAAGGTGTATTGTCAAACTTTTGACTAAATTTACTCTTGACCAATCGATTACATTCTGTATATGTCAACTCTGGTGCTGTCCCCTTCTTTTACATATATTAAATCTCCTTAATTGTGATCTATTTTAATCTCCTAGTTACATAGAAAAGTGTCTTTTTGTTTGAACGTATGAAATTCATTTCAATGATTGGTTAATGGTGAAATGAGCATGAAGTGTTAATGGTATTAAGTGTTTAGTTTTTGCGACATTTTAACTAGTTAGATGAGTTTTAAGGGAATAAATAACATGCTTAAACTCTTAGTTGAAGAAGATGCTTTGGACAACCAAACAATAATGTTTGGAGATGTTGAGGAAGGGAAAGAGGTTTTAATTCCATATTGATGTTGACATTAAAGATTTTATACAACTTGCATTAATTAGAAATTTGCTTTTCTACCATCACCCTAATTTACATCAATTGAACCTTGCTTTTGAATCAAAATTTCCTCCCCGCCCTAATATTTATGAATTGAATGAAATTATTCAAAATGTTCTAGTCCAAGGTAAAAATCCATTATTACAATTTAATCTACCCCCTTCACCTATCAAAAATGATGGCTAGCATCCTAGGTTGCCGCCCTCACCTCCAAGAAAAACATGGTTGGGGTGATGATTATAATGGCTCAAATTCTTATTCTAATGTTTCTCTACCTCCACCAAAAATTAAATAGATGTTCTCCCTTTTGATGATGCAAATCCTCATTTTTAGATTGTAAATAATGATGCTCCTAAACTAGTTACACCGAAGGTGTTCCTTTTTTAAATTGGTTAGGCTAGGCATTGTCTACCCTTTTCATCTCCATTTGACATCTTTCTATTTGTTTTTTATCTATTTTTTTCCCTTTAAGTGACATCTATTCAAAATTTGATTGGAATATAAAAAGTAATTTGGATGGAATATAAAAAGTAATCCATTAGTTTAGTCCTGAAGGAGGCCCAACTAGCCATGATCTATGTTAACCCTTCGCTTGTCCAACAACTTGTAACAAGCGAAATCCATGAGATAACACTAGTGGAGGGATGCCTGTGTATGGCATCGATACTAAATGTCAATCCGGGTGTCGCAAAGTTCCTATCAAGAGGCACAATTGGGAAGAAAATCATGTTTAGTCTCGAGCAGTCTGACACAGAGTCGAACTTGTGACGTCCCAGAGATCGGAATATACATTGTCTCCGCGAACCAATCATGTGACATCTCGATGATCAGAATTCATGCAGTCTCCACAAATCAAACCTGCAATGTCCAGGATATTTGAAACTACTGAATAAAAGCGGGGTTCAAGGAAAATTCTAGTCAAAAAGAAGAATTTGAGGGAATTCAATGTGGGGGCTTCTTCTATGAGATCAATATGCTTTTCATTCATAGTGGCTAAGGGTTTTGGCAAGGAATGTGGGGATTCTTAGAATTTTCTAAGAAGGACAAATTCGTGCAGAAGATCTTGTCTGAAAGAGTAGATTTCTATTGTTGAAGTGATTAAAGAAGCTCATAAAAGTAATTGTAAGAATTCGCCTTATTTTGAGATAAAAAAAGTGGTGGAAAAAGTTGAAGAAAAACCCAAAAGTGTCTCTGAAGTGCCTCTTGAAAATGCTACCCTCTCGGAAGCACAATGTGGTTCGAATTTGCCACCTATTGACATGTTCTAGCAGCTACAACCACCCTCCAAAAATTTTCCTTAGCCTGTTTTGGAGCCTCCTTACCAACCTTACACAACACTTTGTCTTGCTTTGTCAAGTACTCAAGCTTTAGTGTTTTCCTCGCACAAAGGCAGCCTATCGATCACAGTTGATCCATTCTCCTCACAGGCTGCTCACCCAAACTTGGTCTAGTTGCAGGCTACGCAGCTTCCCCTTGAAAATTGTGCATTTCTGGAGGGCAACAAACCTTCCCTAGAGGAATTGCATAATCCTCCCTAACAACCTACTGGGCTCCAGGATTGCGCAATCTTGCCAGCCAACCCTCCCAACAGGATTTGCACAAATTTTCCCAGTACGAGGTTGTTCAGCGCAAGATTTGCACAAATTTGGGTAGTAGTCAGCTGCTCTGCCCAGAAATTGTGCAAATATCCTAGGCAACCAGCCCAGCTCCCAACCTGAAATGCACATTTTTCTCCAACAGTCGAGCAGTCTCTTACATGTGCAGCTGAGCTAACCGGTTCCCTCCAAGACTAAGTAAAATAGACTTGCATGCATGGGCTGCTTCTCCCAAGGCAACATGTAAAGGCATCCTTTATTTTAGGGATCTATATTTAGTAGTTGGAGCTTACATGCAAGGAGAAATTTGAAACCTCCCACTAAGTGTCACTTCCCTAGATTCGTGGCATGCACGTCACAACCTTGATGTTATAAAAAATCATCAACCGGACGCTGCAGAGCTCATTCCTCACATCAACTTTGCAGCTTTGACATCCCACACCACATCTCGAAGCAGTCGACGCATTCATCTCAACTGTTTTGGGGTAAGATCGCTTCCCATGACTTGTGTTGCATTTTTGTCGCTTTTTGTGTTTTCTCTTGTGGGGGTATTGTTTGTTTGATTTATTTAAACATTCAATGTCGTTTACATGTATACTAGCTTGTTCTAGCTCTGTTTTAGTTTTGGTTGCAATCTCACTCTTGCCGCATGCATGAAATTGTTCTGCACGAGCGTTCACTGAACCAAAGAACTGCCTCACCCACATGCATGTTGATCTATTTGTTGAATCTTTTGTTCATTTTTTGAAAGCACCATTAATCACTTCTGCTATCACTTAGTGTCACCATGCATTGACTGACTTACTTGCTTTCAGTTTCCCATCGGCGAGTCGAGCCAACCTTGGTCTGGGCTCTGCCTTCACCAAGGCTGCATTGCACAATCTGGGAAACGAAGGCTCACCTTCCTCTCCAGATTTTTGCATTCTTGCCTAGCACTAGCCTCCAGGAATTTTTGCGCATTTCTGGAGGACAGTGGTTGTTTGGCCTAAGAAATTGCGTAGGTTTGTCCCTAGGCTAGCACTCCTTCCTAGATGAAATTGTGCATTACGCAATCCCAGTAGTCAACAGCAAGAATGCATTGTGCATTGCACAGTTCCAATAGTCATTCAATCTCCCAGCAGCCTAGACTGTGCCTTGTGCAATCTTGGCAGTCGGTCTCCCGACCTCCCGGCCGAAATTGCGCAACCTTCATGATCATGCACCCAGGTATGTTACAAGTCAGTTCTCATGTTCATTTTGGTTTTTGACCAACAAATTTCTTGCCGTGAGTGTTTCCATGTCTTCAGGTATCCCAGGTGTTCATCTGCCTCTCAGCAGTACAAGTATAATGGTTTCCAGGAGAGCAGAGATGAAGACACTGTTTAGAGCACACTTGGGGATGCAGTTGATCAAGTGTCCATGGACTTGCCTACCCATGAAGACATCAAGTTTTTTGTAGACAAGGACATCAAGAAACAACATTATAACGAGCAGCATCATGAACAACAGTTGAAGGCATCATATCAAATGCGGCGAATGCAGCGAATGCAAGAGGAAGGGTGTTGACAACATAGAAGTGGAACAAAGTTGCAAGATCAAGTAGATCCACTGATAATGAAAGAAACTTTGGAAACTCAGGCTATGAAGTGATGGCGCGACATGAAGATCACATGAAGGTAGAAGATGGAAAAAATAAGGAGTTGCATGTGCTGAAGTAGCAACTTGGGAAGAACATGAAGCTACACAAAAAGACGAATGAGTATGCAACAAGAACAACAACAATAGTGGGCGCAACATGCACTCGTGGAGGAAACTACGCCCGTACAAGTTAAGGGTCCATTCCATAAGCTAAAACAGAGTAGACATGGTGAGAAGTGTTGTTCATCACATGCAAGGGATTCAGCAGCATGCATATTGTTGAGTGCATGCATGTAATCCAACCCATTCAACACACTCACCAAGGCGAAGACAAGAAGCAAGTCCAACTGGGGCTGAACATGCACTTCGGCAAGTTGATGTGCATGACCACCAACACACACTTGAAGATCACCACAGACACTATGCATTAGCGTGTTGTCGGTTCAACCGTACCCAAGAAGACCATGCGCATGTTAGCAGACGAGTTGTATGAAGGGGCCGAACCAATGCACTGGTTGCAATGGAGGCAAGAGTTCGCTTCGACAAGATTCCACCATGAGGTACATGCACACCATGATGGATGATCAAGCTTGGCATCATCTCACCAGCTTCACCATCACAAGCATGTCAAAGAGTTGGTCTCACCATAGCGGACCGAGCGCCAGTGATGTCTTGCAAGGCTTGGTCAAGCCATGTTGTCTCACATGAGTACATGTGCATTGTAATGTTGGGTCATGTCAAGTGTAAGTCGAGTGTCAAAAATTGGATGTAACAATCATAGAGTAGGTGAAGAGTCATGAGGGTAGTTGAACTGTCATAAAGGGGGAATTTCAAGGGTCACCCCACCCTTTTCTATAAATAGTCCCTCATAACTCATTGTAAGGGCTTTTGGTCAGCCAAGCTTCTACTAAGACTATTTTGAAGAAGGCTTGGATAGTATTGTAACGCGCCTTGGCTTCTCCATTGCATGGAGCTAGTACATCTCTTTGGAGGAGCAGGGGGATGTGGCTGTAATGTTCCACTATTGGGGCTAGTAGGTTTACGTGGATGTATTGTATGATTATGACTTACACTTCTTTATACAATAAGAGCCAACACATTTTCATGCATATGTGGTTATTGTAGTTGGACTGTTCTGGTTGCTTTAATGATATGTGTTGTTTAACTTACGTACTTGTGTATGAACTGATTCACATGCAATTATATGAATCTTCTTGTTAATGTTTTGCATATATTGTTAATGTTATCACCGTCCGTGTCGACTGCTCTGTCGGACATCAGACATACCTTTCACTTGAACCTTGCTATAACAACCATCACACTCGTCTTTGACTGATCTATGAGTGTTGTACATGTTATCTTACCTTTTATGATTTGACTGTCGCATCCAAGTGGATTGCTCTGCTGGAAGTTGTGCATGTCCTTTATGTTGTGTGTTCCTAGTCGAGTTGGGACTAATCCCTTTCAACCTAGAACTCACATTCACCTCCTTCCCCCTTCAAAGTGTTGGAACCCCTCATGCACCTTCCTTGACTCACTGCATCAGTCACACCCTTGCTACTAACAGAGTTATTCTACTTGCCTCTGTGTGACACCACGATCAAGGCATTACCTTATGACCAACTGTTGGGACTCCTACACAAAACGGTTTGTGTTCTAATTGGAACTTCTTACTGGGGAGATCCCCTTGACATGTTGGTGGGTCCAGCACCGTTAACATTTATGGAGCTAGAAGGAGGACCTGATGACAAGCAGTGTCCTCTCATCCAACTTTGAACCTCTGCATATATTTCATGGAGTCTTGCATTCTTCTTCCCCCGAGGTGTTTTCGAATCGTGTAGATATCTCCATCTCAAGGAAGCTTTTCAATCTCTTTTCCACTCACATGTATGATGGTCAAGGTGAAGTGGCTTGGCCTAAGCACTTACATAGCTTTCTTTCCATGATTCATGTGGAAGATGAGTTTTCTGACAAATGGGTTGGTTTGTTTCTTGCATACACACTTTGCGAATCTCCATTTCGTTGGGTGCTCAGCCTACTAGCTGACACCGTGCACTCATTTGAGCACTTATGTGATCTTATTGAAGACACATTCTATCATTTTGATCAAAACCATCTTGACCAAAAAATATTACAACAACGGAGGGTTCTGCATGAATCCGTTATTGATTTTTGGCAGTGCTTTTGTGACTTGCAGTTTCAAGCTCCGAGGAGCCAGATGAAGTTTCCTTATCTCTGGGACCGATTCGAGTATTTTCTTAAGAAATATTCCCATCCCAAGATAAAGCTTGAGATCAAGCCTCGCTCAACCTTCTTCATTGATGGAACTGTGCAATCTCATGTGGGAGTAGGCATTGTCTCAACGGACTGTCCACCTCCCTCTCATTCAACATTTCCACCATCGCCCAGTGATGTTGAGGATCATGTTGGTACGCCTGTTCATCCTTCACACTCTCCCAACATCACTCCACTCAATTTTCGTGCAGATTTAGTTGTGAGTCCTTTGAGTTCTCATATGCATTATTTTCTTCGACCTCCGTCTTCATACTCAGGTGTTCCTCCGAATGATGTTGTCTTGTGTTCATCCATTCTGGACTCTCCACTTATGGTGAATGAGGAACAACCCATCAACAGATTTGGTGTTGCACAACCAACATGCGTTGCCATTCATGAAGAGTATGAGTGGGACATTTAACATCAACACTCGATGAAGGATGAATCCCTTCCATCTAAGTCCCCTCCGTTCTTTCCTAGCCTCTTTGGTGAACCTTCCATATATGATTTTGGATGTGTGTCTTCATCCGCAGATGCACCCATTATTGGTCACTCGCAAGACTCACCGGATGTTAGTCCATCATTCGACAACGGAGAGGATAAGTTACTCATTGAAAATCCACTTGATCCTTCATTTGTCTTTTCCAGAAACACAGAGGATGAGTTTGTTCGGTCTTCATCTACCCCTTTGTTCGATTCATTTGATCATGAGGATGCCAAAGAATTCATTGATTTTTTTTATCATGGCGGTCATGATCCATTTGCTTCCAATTTTGTTCACGATCATGAATCTATCACAGTTGATCTTTTGAAGCCACCAGTGTATGATGATATACCTAATGATAAAGTTGAGACACCCAAGACTGTCGAGGAACTTCAGCCCGAGCCGATGGCTATGTCAAGCCTGAGCCTCTCTTGGGCTTAGTCTCACTTGTGATCATGAAACATTCAATCATCCAAGGCTCCTCATCACTCATCTATATGCATTAAAGATCCGTCTCACTCACAGATCACACTTCCTCCACTTGAATTGCACGATCCCATTGCTCACGCATTGGAGGAGTCTTACATTGAAAGCAATCATTCGTGACACAAATTATCTTTGTTTCTTTCATTTGCTTGCATGTCATAGTCAAGAGCATTCTTATGCTTCAAATTTTCACGTAGTGTGCTTCGGCCTAGACAGTACCCTAGTGGAGTTACATAGGAACACAAGCATGGCTCCGCTTGCCAGCGAGCCTGGTCAGTATCCCGAAGGAGTTACTTGCCTCACCTCCCTGCGCAGGAAGCCTTTCTCTTCTTTCGCCTTATTCATTTTTCATTTTTCATTTTTGACTTTTTATTTTTTCATTTTTCACTGTGCATAGCACTTATTCATTTCAAAGGTGGAAGAAGGATCTTGACTTATTGAGAACAGAGGAGGTTGTTCCACCATAGAAGTAGTTTATTGTATCTCCAATGTGCCTATTAAGGTTTCCCCCCTTACCTTACTCTACTTGACTAAGTTGACAAGGGTTAACCCAAAAACATTCAACTATAGGAGGTGACACTAGTTAACGTGCAAGCATTGTGCTTACACCAAGGTTCATCTAGAACAATTCATATTTTCCTTCAACGTATCATGGACTAAAAGTAACAAGCTCATCATATAGACGCAAGATAACAGATAACCAAGTAGTGATAGTTATACAAGCCCTCTTGTACTTTACCCAGCTCGCTTCAAGAGTCATACATGGTTTCATGAAAAACTAACCTATGAACGAAACAAGTGAATGAACTAACAATCAACAAAGAAAAGTAAGAGTAGAAGCAAAAATGAAAGTGAAGAAAGTAAACAAACAAGCAAGCAAACACACAAGCAAACAAAGCATGTAAGAAAACAAGAATGCAAGCAAACAACCGAAAGAAAACACTACTCCTAATCCTACACTAATGGTACATGGGCCTACTCACATGAAGTGATACTTCCAATGCAGCCACCGGTGCATTGGTAGACCCATGTTGATGAAGGCTTGGTTCGCAAGCAACGAAGTTGTGTGAACCAGCAAGCAAGAAAGATATAACAATGAAGACAACCAAAATTCATGATTCAAAGTTCCCACGGGACATAAGTGAGTGCATGTGCATGACGGGCAGTCCACGAACTTATCATGGTGCTGTGTGACACTACGTGCAACTTTGAAGCATAAGCACACTCTTTACTGTGACATGGAAGCAAATGAAAGAAACAAAGACAACTTGCGTCGTGCATGAGTGCTTGTAATGTAAGACTCCTCCAATGCATGAGCAATGGGATCATGTAGTTCGAGTGGAGGAAGTTAAATCTGAGTGTAGATTGATATTGAGTGCATACAGATGAGTGATGAGGAGCCTTGAGTGTTTGAACAATTTCCTGATCAGAAGAGAAACCAACCTTAGGATAGCGAGGGCTTGACATAGCCATCAGCTCAAGCTGAAGTGACTCAACGGTCTATGGGGTTTCGACTTTGTTGACAAATGGATTTTCGTAGACCAGTGACTTAGACAGATTAACAACAAGTGAATCAACATCATGATTGGATGATGAGGTGAATAGATCACAACAACCAAGATCAAAAAATTTAGGATGTTGGTTAGCATCCTCATGGTTTGATGAATCACACAGAGGGGTAGATGAGGAGGGATGATTTTCACCCTCTTCGTTTCTGGAAAAATCAGATGAGAGATCAAGTGGATTTCCAATGAATGATTGGTCCTCTCTATTGTTGGATGATGTGCTAACATACGGTGTGTCCTGCTAAATATCAACAATGAGTGCATCTGTGGATGAAGACACACATGCGAAATCATGGATGGCAGGTTCACCAATGATGTTAGGAAAGAACGGAGGGGACTCAGACGGAAGGGAGTCATCCTTCCCCGAGTGTTGATGCTCAAGCTCACACTCCTACTCTTCATGAATGATAGTGCATGTTGGTTGTGCAACACCAACTTCGTCAATCAGTTGTTCCTCATTCACAACAAGTGAATAGTTCAAAATTGACAAACACAAGACAACATCATCCTGAGGAACATCCGGATGCGAAGACGAAGTTCGTAGAAAAGAATTCATATGAGAACTTGAAGGACACAACCAAATTTGTGTGAAAATTGAGTGAAGTGATTTTGGGAGGGTGTGAAGGGTGAACAGGTGTGTGAGTATGATCCTCAACATCACTGGGCAGTGGTGGAGTTGTTGAATAAGAGGAAGGTGGACAGTTAGGTGAGACAGTGCCCGCTCCCACATGAGATTGCGCAGCCCCATCAACGAAGAATGTTGAGCGAGGCTTGATCCTGAAATTTCTCTTGGAACAGGCATATTTCTTAAGGCAATACTCAAACCGGTCCCAAAGATAAGCACATTTCATCTGGCTCCTCAGAGCTTGAAACTGCAAGTCACAGAAGCACTGCCAAAAATCAATAACAGATTCATGTGAAGCCCTCTGTTGCTGTAATAGTTTCCGGTCAAGATGGTTTCGATCAAAATGATAGAACATGTCTTAAATAAGATCACAGAAGTGCTCAAATGAGTGCACGGTATCAGCTGAAAGGCTAAACACCCAACAAAATGGAGATTCACAAAGTGTGTTTAGTGAATTTAGTGTCCTAAACTGCTTGCATAAATTATCAATCGAGGTTTGTAAGCTGATGAAGTGTAGTGCACTATATGTGCTTGGTTAACCCTTCTTACTTCGTTGTTGTGTATTTTATATTGTTTTTGGGGGTTTCTGTTCTTTGATTCCTAATGATGTACAATCTGAACTATGAGAAACTGAATCTAAACTTCCTAAAGGTGAACCAAGAGCTTAAAACTAGTCAAAATGTAAGTTAAAAGAAGGAAAAACAGAGCATCTGTCCTATCTTGTCATTAATCCTAAGTCATGAATCTAATTCTTAAAATCAAAAAGTAAAGTTTTAAGTCATGTTGAAATAAATATAGGGAATGAAATTAATTGAAGTACTTCTAGTTACTCTAACCTTCAATTTTGAAAGATAACCTTCTTGAGATGGAATACAAGCAACTTCTCTACTTCATTATTTAAAAAAACTAAATAAAAACATGCATAAGGTAACTAATTAGTTTCAACCCTTATGTAAAGTGAATGTTTAGCCATTTAGTTTAGGATGGATATCAGCTTGAAATGGTGATCAAAAACATTCATTAAATAGTGCATTGACAATTTGAACTAGGAAATAAATAACAAAAACAATAAGTAAACTAATAAACAATGCATCATCATTACTTTAAATCTTACTCTATTTAGAAACAAAGTCGTTTCCTTTATGAAATGGATTGGAGAAACAAGACTGCACAATTGAATTCTAACATTATGCTACTGATCAGAACTAAAATAAATCAAACTACAAGAAATCAACCTAAGTTACAAACATTGCTAAAAGAAAATGATGAAATTAAAACTGAACAGAAAAACAAATGAAAAGAAAACCTCCTTCAGTGCAGGGGCCCTCTGCAACTGACTGGTGTCTAGTCAATTTAACGTCTTAAATTGCTCTACATAAATTATCAATCCGGGTATGGTAAACTAATGAAGTGTGGTGCACCATATGTGCTTAGTTAACCTTTTTCTTACTTCGTTGTTTTATAGTTTTTATCTTGTTTTGGGGTTTTGTTCTTGTT
>APFE030016756.1:32933-48625 GCA_000404065.3 Pinus taeda | reverse complement strand
ATTAGAATCATTAGATATTAAGGAATATTATATGTTTAAATTGGATATTTTAAATATTATAATATAACATTAATAAAATATTATTAGAATGATTAGGATGATAAAATTTATTTATATATATATATATATATATATATAATAAAATTAATATTTTTAAATAAATAACTGGTTTAGTTTGTGATAACTACATTGCTTAATTCAATTTTTTAAGTAAAAAATTATAGTTAAAAATTTTTTTTCTAATAATTATATAAATAATTAACAAAACTAAATATTAAATCATAGTATTATTAGGTTTGAAAAAATATATATAATATATTTATTATATATAATTATAGTATATGTTTTAATAATTTAAATATATAATGATTAATTTTAATATAACTTGATTGGTTAATTTTTACCATTTAACTTAGCTTCAGAAGTATAGCTAATATTAATAAAGAATAATCAATATGCAAGTGTAGTTAAGGGGTTTGAAAATAGTCGTTAGTGCTTTGAGCCGCTGGAGTCTCTACTGACGTTTAACTGTTTTACTGGACTGTATTTCCAACTTGTCCTGACAAGTGAGCAAGTAGTTGGTTCGAAGCGCGTCAACAAATGGATGAAAATTATTGGATTTCGCCAGAAAGTTCTAAACACGGTGATGAATCAAAAGTCTAAATTTCTTGATAAATTATTACATTAATTTTAATAACATTCATTTATATATAAGAAAAATTTATTTAGCAAAATGATTCATTACTTTTAATAAATTTAAAATATTATATTTGTGCCACGTGACTCACCACCCACCAATTTCCTAGGGATTTGAGATTATTGTGATTCTAATAAGTTCCTCATTATTATTTATAACATTAATTTATAATTCCTTTTTTTTCTTAATTTAAAGTTGACCTATAACTTTTTTATACATGGTTAATCAGGGAAAAGTGTGCAGTAGTAAGACATTCTTCATGTTGCTATTGATGGTTAATTAGCTAAAAGTGTGCATTAGTAAGGCATTCTTCATGTTGCAATAGTTTTTTGGTTATATTTATAAACCCTTCTGCTATATCAATCACATTAATATTTTTAATGTGGTTGTACTAGTATTCAATAGTAACCAAATTCTATTAATAAGATTTAAAAGAGAAAATATATAACAAAGTCAATTAATGAGATTCATTAAATATATATAATTAAATAAAAAATATGAAAAAGATATTTAAAGATTTAAGATTGAACTCCATCAAAAAGTTTCAAGTTTTATTCACACCTTTTATATATATATATATTATTATATATATATTATTATATATATATATATATATATTTGTATAAAATCTTAAATTAGTATAATAAATCAGAGTAATGTGCATAAGATATGAAACCAAGGATATAATAAAGATGAGTTATATAACAACTCATTTAATAATAAGATAACTTTTTCAAAATACTTAATAAATTTATATATTGAAATTACATGTTAATTTTTTCCCTGATGGGGTGAGGAATGAAGATGAGGATGTTTCCGAGGGAATGTGTGGGCACCTATAGTAAGCACATGGCTAAAAAATGGTGGGTTAGCCTCACGACCCTCCCATATTACCTTGAGTACAAGAGAGAGTAAATATCGTCGTGAGAAACCTCAAGTCACATTGGGTCTTGCAAAGGATGGTGAGTGCATTAACATTATGGAGGGTGGTGTGGGTGTTTCATGGTTATTCTATGGTGGAGAGAGTTTTAGAGCCTATTTGTGGAGTGTTTGAAGAAGAGGAGGGTGTTGCAGAGGTGTGCTATGTCGAACAAAGGGTCATCATTGTTATAGAAGGTTCCACCCCTGCTGGTGGGTGTGGGTAGATGTCAATTGCCAATTTGGGCTTCGAAAGATAAAGTTTGCAAGGAACGTGGTGTATGTGCATCTGATGGGGATGGTTTGTTATGGCTTATGGTTTGTTTGATGCAGTTTTAGTCTAGGCTGGTTGCAAATTTACCTTTGGTGGAGCGGGATTAATGAAGTGCACCTCCCCAGCCAGTTCACAGGGTCCTGGTCTATAGGATGGTGTCATTGGTGAGCCTGTCGTTGGTATTGATTTGCTGGAATTGTGAGGGGTCACTTCAGGGGGGTGTATGTTGCTGGTTCGAGGTGGGAAATAGCTTTGTAAGATGTGTGTCCCCAACGCCAGAGGGATATGAGGTTTAGCTAGAGCTGGGGGCTTTGAAGCCTATGTAGATTGTTTGGGAGCTATTGGAAGGGTGGTCTTTGTCTCACTTAGGTGGTGTGGGATGCATTTGATTCCACACTTAGAGCAGTCCTTAACCCATATGCTGCCTAATTTGGGAATTCCAAGCATGGCTAAGTCCCAGCCTCGGCTCGAGCTAGTGTCTAGTAGTGGTGGAGGAAGTCCAGAAGGTCTATGTGTAGAGGGTTCAAGCTGCGCGACTTCAGGAGGCAGCACTGGTGTCGGTCCAGGTGTTATGGGCATGCGGGGTCAATAGCTCGAGGTGGAAGATGCAGGGGTTTAGCTGGGAGTTGGGGCCACCTCGCTCTACCCATTCTACAACGAGGGGGTTCAGTTCATCATGGTTGTTCTGAGCGTCATGTGTCAGTGCGTCACGGTGGCTGTGACCAGTGACAAGGTTACTGCATGGAGCACTATCGAGATGTATTTTACTCAATTATGGATTGTATGGATAATTCAAAGCAGGTTAGATAGGAGGAGCACACTGAATTGATAGCAACTCTAATCAAAATGCATTATTTCCAATGTCATACTCGGGAGCATGTTGTGGTGGTCTGGTGCGGGAATAATTTGCTATCAGAGAAGGTCAGGAAACTGGAAGCCTGGATGGCGCATTTCAAGGAGCATGTCTAATGCTCCTTTCGTCCTTCACCACCTCCTAGTACAACTACGAACAACCCAACCTCCATCACCTCTGACGACTAGCATGGATACAGGTGTTTTATATGTTTTGTCTATTTACTAGGGCTTATGGCCTTTGAAATTGTGGACTGTGTCTCTCTTTGGTTTTTTATTTCATTGTCATATGCTTTTGGTGCTAGTCAACAAACCTGGTCGGGGTGAGACTACTTGCATTTTTCCTCTGATGTGTTTACTTTTGCAACTATGAATAGAAATTTGACATACAAAAAAAAAAAAGCACATGTTACTCGTTGATTCATAAAATGATGTGGATATTCCACTAGACAGTTCATCATAACGGGTCTAATACTATTATATTAAAGCTTTGAAAATTCTACAATATTACAATTTATTAAACTTTAGGATATGTGGATTTATCTGTAAGTAGTGCATGCATGCAAATATAAAGTATGCAGAAAAATAGAGAACGACAAAATAATCTCACACACACAAAAGACACAATATATGATCTTTGGGAAACCCTTTCGAGAGAAAATCCAACTTGAAGGTGAGGCTGCTTCACTCTCTTTCTCTATTTGGAAATATTGTTATAGGTACAAAGAAGTAATGCCTGCGGCTTGTGGGCTTCTAAAATGCACACATTCTATCTATGTGTTGTGCCTCCTATCTCTCCTGGATATATTTGCTCAACTATGGAACAAAATTCTCTCAAAAGAATGAAATGCCTCTTCCTCCTAGCTACCCGGTTATAACACAACCCGATAGCCTAGTAGTGGTTAATTTTGACTACATCAACTCTCAACTAGAGTTATAATATAAACTCTTCTAAAGTCATTTACATCAAAAACACATGGCTAGCCCTTTTTCCATAAATAATGGGGGTTGACCAGACATCATCCCGAACTATAGGTGTGAAAATAGAAAGGTCATCTTATGAGTGACATAACTTTTTCATACAGACTTCGATTGATGCACTTCTTGCGTCGTTGGTAAAATATTTGTGTGTAGAATAGGATGAAAAGGTGCATACCAAAGTGAAAATGTTTTAACCCAAAAAAAATTATTTGATGGCTCAAAACGCTCTTGGAAGGTTTCAGACCCCGTTTCACCAAACTAGGTCCCGCCGATAAAAACGGTCTCACGAGTTGATTCCTCCTCTTTTTCCACTCCAAATGCATCAAGTTGGATGGAAAAAAATATAATGATCCAATTCCGATCACACCTCCCCATTTTGGGAGGATTTTGGTCCCCAAAATATTTTATTGAATGAGGTGAGATGATTTTTCCTCCACCTTCTCTCTAGTGTACCATTTAGATTTTCTTGGAAGTTGTCCCTTCAACCTAATCTTCCAAAAGTTAAACTGACTTTGTCTTGTAGTTTTGGACCTCTTCTACAAAATTGTATCTTCTATCAACTCTGCTTGAGCATCTGGTACCAACTTCTCCATAGAAGGTAGGACCTGTTCCTCTTCCTGATCTAGCATGGAAGGTGTAACACCTGTCTAGTCAATTTAACATCTTAAATTGATCTACATAAATTATCAATCTGGGTATCGTAAACTGATAAAGTGTGGTGCACCATATGTGCTTAGTTAACATTTTTCTTACTTCGTTGTTTTATAATTTATGTCGTTTTTGGGGTTTTGTTCTTGTTGGTTTCCTAAAGTGTTTAATGCAAATGGAAATCCTATTCTAAGGTCTTAAGAATACTTTTAAAAGTCAAGTATGGATGTAGATTTCAAGACAAGGTTTATGTCCCTTATAGTAACTTCCAAAACTTAGCACTTCAAAAGGTCTTAAAACATGCTATTGATAAAATTAATACTTAAACAGGAATGTAAATATGCAGCTACTAAATCAAACAAAAGATGAAATACTGATCATGAAACCACTGTCTCTGTTGCCCCTCTAATTATAGAAATAAAATCTAAACTATTGCACTCAAACAAACCAAAAATTGTAGACTACCGAAAGCAAGACCAATTTACTTCACTTATAATCTGATAGCTCGCCAAGTAGCTTTTTGGGGTTAAGCCATGGCTCCGAAAAACGCCAAATAACATGAAGAATTGATATCTAAATGAAAGCAAAATCAAATTACTTCACTTATAATCTGATACTCACCAAGTAGCTTGTCGGGGTTAAGCCATGGCTCCGAAGATAACATCAAATAACATGAAGAACTTAATATCTAAATTACCTACTTGCAAATAAAAGTAAAATAAAATCACTTCACTTATAGTCTGCTAGCTCACCAAGTAGCTTTTCGGGGTTAAGCCATGGCTCTAGAGATAATGTCAATAACATGAAGAACCTAATATATAATTGCAAAAATGAAAGTAAAATTAAATTACTTCACTCATAATCCGATAGCTCGCCAAGTATATTTTCGGGGTTAATCCATGGCTCTAGAGATAGCATCAAATGTCATGAAGGACTTGATATCTAATTTCAGAAATGAAATTAAAATCAAATCACTTCACTCATAATCCGATAGCTCGCCAAGTAGCTTTTCGGGGTTAAGCCATGGCTCTGGAGATAATGTCAAATGTCATGAAGAATTTGATATCTAAACTAACTAACAACAGCAAATAAATAAGAATGAAATCAAAGCATAACTGAAATTGAAAAGCTAAAAAAAACAAAGTCAGAAGAGAGGTCATTCTCATGTCACTATTTGATGCAAAAACATGTAAAGAAAAACTAATCTACAATCAATCGGTTGAACACACTTGCATGAGTTAAAATTGCATAAATGGAAAATCTAATCTATCAAACTTGAAAGCAATAAAATGACATAATGAAATCAAAGCAAAATTACAAAATAAAATCTACTCTACCTTACATTCTAATGTGTTCCATAACATCTACTCCACATCTCCTTCCATGTTGAGAACATCAAAGCTTTACTCATATTCTTCAAAATTGCAAAGTACAACAAAGCTCTCTAAAGCTTTCCAAAGCCATCAAAGAAGAACTACAAACTCTAAGCTAAGACTAAGACTAAGACTAACAAGCTAAGCTAATGAAGGAGAGAGATATCCTATTTATACAAAAAGATGAGAAGTCATCTCATTAATGAGAGTCCATGAATCTCTCCCTCTACCTCTAGAGTCCTAATCAAAAATAGGAACTGATAAGACACATGTCTTTTTAGAGTTTCAATACAATTAGGAGATGTGACACATATCCTCATGATCCCATGATTCTTTCCACTCAAATTTGAATTTGGCCATAGAGTGCCACATAAAGGTCTTCTAAAAGCCTCCTTTTGACCTACACATGTCAACAATCTCAACCCGCTTGTTAGGTATAAGCATATGCACATTATTTTTTAATTTTTAACCACAAATTCACTTAAAAAGGCTAAGAATTAATAAAGTTTGGAAAAACATAAATGTGGCCCAATGATAATGAAAGTGGGATGAATGTAGTGACATAGCAGTGAAATGGAGGTGATATAATGGACATAGTAGTGAAAGTGTAATGGAAATGAATGACATTTTCAAGACCCAACAGCTGGGTTGAGCTGCTAACTTAATTCAAAATGCTCCTTCAAATGATCATCGATTAACACACAGCTTTATATTATAAACAGGAACAAAAAGTCCAAAATTACAGAGCTGCAAGTCTGAGCTTAATACATCAAAAAATTTCAAACCCCTTCCGGTTCTGTACAACTGGTATTTAAAAGAAAATATTCATAACTGTCTTTTAAGGAAAATTAGCTATAGGTGGTCTACACGTATCACAACCAGACTGCGTAAATGTTTGATCAACTACAGGTGACTTGAATTCAAGCAAGATGGTTGCACAGAACTGTTAACACAGGTGGCCGATCCGAGTTAATTCTTCAACAGAACTGTTGGATTTATTAATTAACAACGAAAGGGTAGACAAAGAGTCCTATTTCTTTTGGGTTTCATATGTTTGACTCCACCATTGACTATGGTCTTGAGCTGGCTTTTTTATCGATCTGGGCTAGGTGACTAGGATAGAATCCATGTTGAGACAATTCTAAAGATGCCCATGTGGTCCGTTTCTTCGTTTGACATTTGTAACCTGCCAAACCACGAAAGTAGCTACGGAACACACAGTTAGCTGCAGAATAGACTATGTTCTATAGCTAATTTGCAAAAACTTATTCAAATAGAAAAAACATAAAAGCATAACATGCCAATCATTTAATGTCCCCCTTAAGACAAAATCTATCATTTATCAGTGATGGGGATCTGTATTCTTATGGAAAAGCAAGGGAAAGGAGCGAGAAAAGTTGTCAAGGAGAGGGTGATTTTGAGGTTCAACAAAGTGTGTATGGAAGTAGCAAACTGGCATGTTCGTCAAAAAACTCATCTTCCTCATGAATCATGGAAAGAAAGTTATGTAAGTGCTCAGGCCAGGCTACTTCGCCTTCACCATCATACGTGTGAGTGGACATGAGATCGAAAAGATTTCCTGAGATGGAGACATCTTCATGATTTGGAAATCACCTCGGGGGAAGCAGAGTGTAAGATTCCATGAAAGATATGCAAAGGTTCAAAACTGGATGAGAGGACATAGCTTGTCATCAGGCCCTCCTTCTAGTGCCAGAAATGTTGACGGTGTTGGACCTACCAACATGTCAAGGGGATCTCCCCGGTAAGAAGTCCCAATTAGACCTCAAACTGTTTGGTGTAGGAGTCCCAAAAGTGGGTCGTAAGGTAATTCCTTGACTACGATGTTGTACAGTGGCAAGTAAGATAACTCTGTTGGTAACAAGGGTGTAACTGATGCAGTGAGTCAAATAAGGTGTATGAGAGGTTATAACACATAAAGGAGAGATGAGGGTGAAGGTGAGTTCCAGTTTGAAAGGGATCAGTCCCAACTCGGCTAGGAAAACACAACACAAAAGGAAATGCACAGCTTCAGGCAGAGAAGTCCACTCAGATGCCGCAGTCACAACATACAAGGTAAGATAACATGTATAGCACTCACAGATCAATACGAGACGAGTGCAACAATTGTTACAACAAGGTTCATGTGAAAGATCTATGTGGTGTCCAGTAGAGCAGTCGACATGGACATGACAACATTAACAACATATACAACACATCAACAACAAGATTCATATAATTGCATACAAATCAGTGGATACACAAATATGTAAGTTAAACAACATATACCATTAAGGAAACTTGAGCAGCCCAACTACAATAACAACATATGCATGAAAATGCAATGGCTCTTATTATACAAATAAGTGTAAGTCACAACATACAATACATCCATGTAAACCTGCTAGCCCCAACCATGGAACGTTATAGCCACATCCGCCTGCTCCTCCAAATAGATGAACTAGCTGTTTGGTCAATTTAGTGTGTCCTAAATTGCTATATAAATTGTCAATCCGGGAGTCGTAAACTGCTGAAGTGAAGTGCACTATATATGCAAGATAGCCGTTTTCTTATTTCTTTGTCATTTTTACTTTTTGATTGGTTTTTGGATTTATCTTCTTGTTGATTCCCTAATGTGAGATGGTAATTCTAATAATCAATTATGGATAAAAGTATTCAAGGAAATGGTGACCTTTAAAATAATTTCCAAACTTCAAAGTGTTCAAAAGGTTTTCAAACTTACAATGATGAAATCAAGATGTGCCTAGATTCTAATTAAACAAAATAGTGAACTAGTGACTATGAAACCCAGTATCCTTGCTGTTGTATAAAAAGGAAAAGACTGAACTCAAAGCAATTCAAAAACTATAAGCAAAGTAAACTAAATCAAATCACATAAACTCATTTTTTACCCGTCACCATTCAACTCGCTCTGGCTATAGGAGGTAATCATAAACAAATTGAGTAATCTGATATCTAAATTGCATAAAATAAAACTAAGATCAAACTACACATTCATCCTCCAATCCCTCACCATTCGACTCGCTCTGGCTATAGGAGGTAACCGAAAATGATATGAGTAATCTAATCACTAACTTGCAAAAGTAAATAAACTAGTATCAAACTATACATTCACACTCAATCCCTCACCATTCGACTCGCTCTGGCTATAGGAGGTAACTGAAAAATGATATGAATAGTCTAATATCTATCTTGTAGAAAAGTAAATGAAAAAAGCAAAACTAAAAGAAATATGCAGTGCTAGAATTAGAACTAAGAAAACAAATCAGCAGAAGGACAAGATAATTCCATCATGTCATTAGCCATCAAAAAGCTATATGCACTTGCTCGGGATTTCTATTATAACCTGAAATGAAAACACTTATCAGTTGACAGTCAATTGAAAGCATAAAAGAAGCTATGGACAGCAAACAACATAAATACCATGAGCAATGTAATATATACAACAAACATCTATGGCATCAAGAGCGTAAATGAAAAAAACATGAAGCTATACAGTAACTATAGGACATTGGTGTACAGGGGCCCTCTTCAACCTCAACCAATCAGAAATCAATCACGGATTTGAACTCAAAAGCAGTGTCTTCTCATATATTGCAATACAGTCATAAAATAAAGACTAAGTCACGGCACGAGGGCTTGTAAAAACAGTCAAGATTACATATCAAAGGCTAGCCTATATGCATACGAAGATGCTTTATTTATAGCAGGAAATACATAACTAATTCCTAAGGTCTGTGTTGGTAGACAAACACGTAAAAGACCATATTCGGAAATCTAGCAGCATGGTAGCCGTGGGAAATAAATCCAAGGAGGGTGTTTTGTTGGATTCGGTTCACGGGCAGTCCCCAGGTGTTAGCACACCTCCTGAGATTTAGGATCTTGCCACGCAATCCTCCTCGTGATGAAAAACAGAGTCCTGCCACCGCAAAACTCCTAGTGTTGACCACCGTTTGACTGGCTTTGACCATGGGCTTCTGTGAGTGATTCGGCTGGACCAAGGGGACACGTTCCATGTCCACATCATTTGTAGCTTGCCCATGTGACCGGATTCTTCAGTAGACACCTGTAGCATAGACTTTAACAAAAAGGCTGCGGAAACTGATTTTGACTGTGGAAAATGACAAGATTCCGCAGCTGATTGAGCAAAAATCTAAATCAAACAGCAGTCACAAGACATAGTTAGGAAACCATTTATATGCTCTTTTTAAATTAATATGCAATGATTTGATAGCTTGGAGGTTCAGGTAACTGGAGAAAAAGGCTAAAAAGGCATGTAGGGAAGATGTAAGTTTGGGACTCAACATACCCCCACTGTGAAGGTGTTGCATGTCCTCATGCAACCAAAATTTTAGTCATCTCCCTTTAGTCTATGTATTTTGAAGCCTCTACTAGTACATCCAGTCCTCTCCTCTTCTTTCTTGGTGCTACCACCATCCTGGGTTTCCTTATCAAACATCTAAACTTGAGATTGATTAATTCCCTGCTCAACTTTCTGAACTTCTTCTTTAGTTTCTTGTTCTTTTTCTGCCACAGACCCATATGTAACATAGTATTATCATGAATAATTTTTTCCACTTTGCTTTGCTCCTTTAATGCCTCATTTTCTTGTTTAACGTGCCTGTTTAAAACCTCCAATTAAAACACTTTTTGTTTCAAATATTGAACTTGTGCATCTTGTGTTAAGTGAGGCATAATGGATGGTGTGCTCGGGCCTGCAGTTGTCTTCTCTAAAGATTCGAGGTAATCATATACCTCTTGCTATTTTGGATCAATTTCAGGTGTTTTCCTTGGGCTGGTTTCAAAGTCTTGTTGAGGAGGAGGACTGTCTTCTAGTTCTGGCCGTGAAGGGCTTACATCAGCATCTGAAGGGCTGGCTTCAATATTTGGCAAAAGATGAGGTGGACTATGGCCAGCTCGAAGTTTCTCAGGTGTTTCCCCACCCAAGTCGATGAAGTGGGGTCCTTTTACTTGTGTTTTCCTCCACTTTCCTTTGAGTCTGTTGCTTCTTCTTAAGTATTGTGGGCTAGTACTTTCTTCTTCCATAATTTGTTTTCCTTTTTCTTCCTTCTTAGTTGTGGCAGCTTGTTTTCGAAGATGCACTAGTCTCTCAGATAACACTTGATAGTATTCCTCTACAGTTGGTTCTAGTGATTGGTAAACATCTTCTAAGTTCCTTTTTCCCTTCAATTTTCTCTGCTTTCTGTCCTTAGTTCTTTCCTCCTCTTTTTTACCAATTTCTTTAGTTTTACCAATAAGAGAGTTTTGGATTATGGCACTTTTTCCTTTTCTCCTACTCCTGCTCGATGCCTTTGGTGTACTGCTTCCAAGTGCCTCAGATTGCTCTTGAAAATAGTTTCTCACTAGAAATCGTTCCCAAGTATCTTTGTTTGTCTTCAATTGATCTTCAACTAGAATCCTCACGAGTCCATGATGATATAAATGAGGTTCTATGTCCCCTATGTCCTTTTGGACTGTGGTGCTCATCTTTTTCAAACTCAATAATAAGAAATAGGGCAGATTAAGAGTTTGTTTCTCTAAAAAGTTCATCAATAAGCTAGTATGATACATGTACATCATCCCAAATCGGCCTTCACAAGTGATAAACTTTTGAATGATTAATAGTAAGCTGGCCCATTCTTCTTTTAATGCATGAACATGAATCCCTCTTGTGAATACAGTAACGTCCATACCTGGGTTATGCAATATAATTCTCCATGCTTGCTCGTCCAAACTTTTGTTTTTAAACCAACGCTTACCTTCCTGGGGCAAATTTGTAGTAGCTGCAATTGAGGCTTCAATGGCCGTGAACTTCAAGTTTCCAATCTCCACCACCTGGTCATTGAAAGACCTTGCAAAGGCTTTCGTTACTTCCTTATTATGGCCCTTAAATTTCTAAATGAAACGGAGCCATTTAGCTTTCTTCAGCAATTCTTTTGCCTGAGGGTATCCTTCTAAAAATTTAAGCCCTTCCGGCTCTGCCCTCAGTAACCGTCCCATCTTTTCCTCTGTTTAAAATTCAATCTGGAATTCAACTGCGTATGAGGGTTTTAAGAGAGGTAAGACGTCTATGTTGCAAGGTTTGTGGAAGAACAATGGCCGAAAATGGAAGATGGATACGGGTAACGGGGGTGTTCAGGAACTGTAAGCGGAAACAGAGGATGAGAAGCCGAGATGAGTTCACAAAATGAAATGGAGACCTATGCTAACGAAGTGCAGCTTTAACACAATGGTAGGGTAGTGAAGTGGAGTTGAAATTTTTGAACTTAACAGCTGCATGAGAGACGTTACACGTTGATAAAATGGCTGCACAAAGTACGGTGGAGAGGAGCCGTGTTTACATAGGTCACATCTCATGAGTACAGGTGGAGTATGGAAGTGCAGTCATCTATAAGTTAAACCCGAAAAATAATCATGAGACTGTTTAGGGAGTAAATGTATGGTTCATGGAGTAAGGTCGTGGAATGGTAATGGATCTATCGTAGTAATCATTGCACATAGTGAGCTTTAAGGTTCAATAACTATGCAAAATTGTGCCTTTAATTGCTATTTGAAAGAAATTTTTACCCATACCTTGGAATCCTTGTCTTTTGTTGTCCATTAGCCCTTAATCAATTGCTCCTTATTGATGTCTATAGATGCTCCATGTACATGTCTTCATAGCATATGCTTAGTCATACCTGTATTTTCATGTTTATTGCACTAACATCTTGACTGTAAATTTGAAAAACAGAGTGGTGGCTGCAGAAACTGCTTCTGGTTGCAGAAACTGATTCCAGCTACAGAAACTTTTCACAGTGACCACTTAGCTGAATGGAGATTGTTAGACAATAACTATTTGAATGGAAATGATCATGGAAAAAAAACTTTTATTGATGAAATAAAATGGATGAAATGGAGTGAGATGAAGTGAGTGGAGTGAAATGGAAATGAAATTGAGTGGGATGAAGTGAGTGGAGTGAAATGGAAATGAAATGGAGTGGGATGAAGTGAGTGGAGTGAAATGGAAAAGAAAGATTTTTTTTTTGGAAAATATAGTGTCAGGTGTCCCTGATTTTCACTCTACATTTTCTGTATAAGGCTGCCAATCAGAGATTGGTTTTCAGGCTTATACAATTTTTTTTTTTTTTTTTTAATAGAAAAGAACAAAGGCTAGGTTGGTGGGGAAGAAGGCTTCTTCTTCACCAACATTATTGTAGAATTCTCTTGAAACATTTTGACAAATTCCTCTTTTGAGAGTGGCTTATGATAAATCTTTAATCTGTGGCCATTCACAATAAGAGGAGTTTGAAATTCATCAATGGTCTTGATTATTACCGCTCCATTGTTAAAGACTTTGTCAATCTCATATGGCCCAAGCCAATGAGTCTAAAATTTTCCTTTGAAGTCTTTAAACTTGGAATCAAATAGTAATGCCCAATCTCCCTCTTGAAAATTTTTCTCTTTGATATATTTGTCATGCCACTTAGCTCTTTGATGTTGAACTAGATCACTTCTTAGGATTGCTTCTTGTCTAATCTCATCTAGTTCATTCAACTGCTCCATTCTATGTTTTTGGGCTTCTGATAGATCCATCCCCAACTGAACTGTCGTCTTGAAAGTTTTGACTTGAAACTCAATGGGGAGCAGGACTTCTTTCCCATAAACAAGTTCATAAGGAGAATGTCCTATTGTGTTCCTCCATGTAGTTTTGTAGGCCCATAAGGCTCCAGGAAGCCTTTTAGCCCAATCTCTTCTGTGTAGATGAATAGTCTTGGTGATGATACTTTCAATGACTTTGTTTGTAGATTCCACTTGGCCATTTTCTTGCAGATGGTAAGGAGTATATTTTTTGTGGTTGATCTTGTATTCTTCCATCAGCTTCTCCATCATGTTGGATGTAAATTGACTTCCCTGATCTGTCACAATTTCTCTTGGGACACCACATCGAGTAATAATATCATCATAAAGAAAACTAACAACTGAATTTTCAGTAGCAGAAAGTAATGCTTTGGCTTCTACCCATTTAGTGACATAATCAGTGCATGCCAATATATACTTCTTTTGCTTAGATGGTGGATTAATGGGTTCAATGAAATCTAAAGCCCATTTTTCAAAGGGTTCGATGAGTACTTGTGGTTGTAATGGCATTTCATTTGAAAGAGTCAGTTTCCCTACTCTTTGGCAGTTGTCACACTTTTTGACATATTCTTTTGTATCCTTGAAGAGGGAAGGCCAATAATATCCTAAAGAAAGGATTTTATAGGCCGTCCTTTTGTCAGCAAAGTGTCCACCGCATGGCTCATCATGACATGCCTTGAGGATGTCAGGCATTTCATCTTCCCGAACACATCTTCTGATCACATAATTTGGCCCTGTTTTAAACAATTCGTTAGAAATCCATGAATATTTTGAACTCTCCTGAACAATTTTTCTTTTTTCACCAGGAAATAGATGTGGAGGTAGTTTCCCTGTAACCAAATAGTTGGCAATATCTGCATACCAAGGGTTCTTAGTAGTTACTGCAAATAAATATTCATTTGGAAACTTATCCTCTACAGGAGAATCTTCTTTAGTATTTTGGATCCTAGACAAGAAATCAGCTATTATATTTTATTTTCCTGGTCTATCCAACACAGTAATATTGAATTCCTGTAAAAGTAAGAGCCATCTTGTAACTCTGCCATTAGTAACAGGTTTTTTCATTAGATATATAATCGCGGAATGATCAGTATCGACAAAAGTTTCATAGCCTGTTATATAATGTCTAAACTTATTGATTGCATGAACAACAACTAAAAACTCTTTTTTCAGTCACAGTATAGTTCAACTTAGTGGGAGTCAAATTTTCACTGGTATAGTAAATGGCATAAGGAACTAAATCCTTTTGACCCAACACAGCTCCTAGAGTTGTGTCTGAAGCATCTGTAGAAATATGGAAAGGCATTTTCCAATTTGGCCCTCTCAAAATGGGTGCTTCAGATATTCTTGTTTTCAAAGTTTCAAATGCTGATTGACAATCAGGATCCCATTTGAATTCACAGTCTTTTGTAAGCAATTTGAAGAGTGGAGATGCTATTTTGGTGAAGTTTTCTATAAATCTTCTATAATACCCAGTAAATCCCAGAAAACTTCTAAAATCTTTTTGACAAGTTGGAATAGGCAACTTGGAGATGACTTCAACTTTTGATTTATCAACTTTAATTCTATCCCGTGAAATATGATGTCCTAAAAAAATCCCTTCAGTAAACATCATAAAGCATTTTTCATGACTCAATGAAAGATTTGTTTCTTTATATCTGATAAGGACTTTTTCCAAATTCTCTAATGCCTCTTCAAATGAATCACCATAAACTCTAAAATCATCCATATAGACCTCTACACAATCATGGATTAGATCAGAAAAGATTCCTAGTACTACCCTTTGAAATGTTGCGGGTGCATAACATAATCCAAAAGGAAGCACTCGGTAAGCAAAATTTCCCCATGGACAGGTGAATGTGGTCTTATCTTGATCTTCAGGTGCCACCTGAATCTGATTATAGCCACTAAAACCATCCAAAAATGAAAAGTACTTTTTGCCTGCTAAAGTATCTAATACCTGATCGATAAAGGGTAAAGGAAAGTGATCCTTTAAAGTTGCTTTATTCAATTCCCTATAATCAATGCATACCCTCAATTTACCATTCTTTCTAGGTACTATAACCAAAGGAGAAACCCATCGACTATCTGAAATTGGATAAATGAAGTTTACATTGAGTAGTTTTTGGAGCTCTTCTTTCACTATCTCCCTAAGGTTTGGATTCATCCTTCTCTGAGGTTGTCTGATTGGTCTACTAGTTTCCTCGATGTAGATGTGATGAATGCAAGTCTTAGGTCAATACCTTTCATGTAAGTATACTCCCATGCAAATGCAGTAGAATGTTTTTGCAAGATTCTAGTTAGCTCCTCC
>APFE030016756.1:4010-32477 GCA_000404065.3 Pinus taeda | reverse complement strand
TCTACAACTGATAAAAGCATCAGCTGTGGCTAGCCAAGGTCTTCCTAAAATGAGTGGGTGCCCTCCTAGATTACTCTTGGGAGTTAAAATCATGAAATCCACTGGATATTTCCAAGAATCTAAGGAGACCGAAATGTCTTCTAATACACCATCTGGTTTGATAGTTGATCGATCTACAAGTTGTAGTAAAGTAGGTGTAAAAAGAAGATTAGGAAGTTTTAGCTATTCCATAGTCTGTCTACTCATAATGTTGATAACAGCCCCTAAATCAATCAAAGTATTTGGAATTTCTACCCCATTGATATGTGTTTTGACAATTGGACTACTGGGATCTACATACTTCTGCATAGTAACTTTTCCCATCATGATATCTACAATTTTTCCTGCCAGGTGGATTCTTCTTGTATCTCTTGGTTTCCTTCCTGGTCTTTTTAGACTCAACTCCTTTATTGTTTTAGCTAGAATATAAATTTCTATAATGGCTTGTAACAAGGGAATCTTGATATAGACATTCTTTAATTCATCTAGAAAATCATATTTAGGCAACAAGATTTGTTTTTCCACTCCTTTATCAATTTGTAATCCTTCAGGAAAAGGAGGTGTGGATGAAGATGCAGGTTGCTTGACTATAGGAGTTGTGGGGGTTGATTCTTTTTCTTTTTCTTCTTGAGTGCTTGGGTTTTGAAGAGATGCTTCAGAACCTTTATTGGCTTTAAGAGATTATTCCTTAGAAATGCTTTGCTTTTGAGCATCTATAGAAGGCTTGTCTAAAACTCTACCAGATCTGAGTTGTACATCATTGAGAGGAACAATCATATAGGTAGGAAATTGTTGTCCTTCTACCATGTAAGCATTTTGAGGGTTTTTATTATTTGGATTTGGCAATAGCTGGGAAGGTAATTGATTTGTCTTTTGTTGGAATGGAAGCAAGAGTTGGGAATTTGGATTTTGTTGAGAATGTTGTTGTTGTGGAAATGGTAATGAAAGTTGTGGATTCTAATTCGGAGGTTGTGGAACTTGTTGGTTTTGAAAAGATGGAGGATATTGATAAAATTGAGCGAATCTCCCATAAGGATTTTGCATACCTTGTACCCATGATTGAAATGGATTTTGAGGTTGGGACCAAGGTTGTTGCCAATGATTCCAATTTGGTGGGGGTTGAAAGTTCATGGGGGTATTAAACCCTTGATTTTGTTGCCCCTGCCAAGGTCTCCTTGAAACAAAATAGAGAGATTCAATTGAATTTGGGTCTTCTTGAAAGACAGCTTTGAGCCCAGGATTTGAAGGACAATCCTTGGTCTCATGGCTTTCTGAGCAAATCACGCATGCTTCTACAACTTTTGCATCCAAGGGGCATTCCCATAGAGCATGCTTCTTCCTACATTTTGGACAAAAGATGGCCAAAGCTTCAGCTTCTACTTTCTACTTGTTTTGTATCTTAAGGGTGTCTAGTTGCTCACTAAGACTCCCTAAAATATCTATTTTGAACTCATCAAGCATGTTGCCAATCTCAGCCCTACTCACTGATCCAGTTGCAGATTTATTTTCTCTAATGAGAGAAGGATCTCTAGGCCCTTTTCCAATTTTAGATTTTCCCCTTGAGAGATGGACACATAGCTCTGCTATATCATGAAGTGGAATTTGAGATATATCTCCTTTCCCCATCATATTCAAAATATCTATCTATTCATGTCTAATGGATTTTAATAGAAGGGCTTTCAAGGTTTCCTCATCTAGGTTATTCATTTTTTCTCTTTTGAGGTTGTATTGAAATCTTTCAAGTAAATCCTCCAAGTTTTCAGCTTCTTTTTATACCATTTTGAATACCTCATCCTTATGATTGGTGGGCATACAATAGTCCAGGTATCCATCCAAAAATGTTTGTTTCATGACATTCCAAGTCCTAACAGATTGAGTGACTAATCCCATGAACCATTTTAGAGCAGCTCCCTTCAATGTTGAAGGAAACAACTTGAGTTTTTGAGCGTCTTCCATGTAATCATAAGTTTGGCACACGACTTCAAACTCAAATAAAAATATTTCAGGGTCCTCACTTCTCAACCCATAAAATTTTGGGAGGACAGATGGTGAGATGTTTTTCATTGTTGTTCGAGATTCCTCATCCACTATAGGAAATCAAAATGAGTTATCTCCATCCCTGTTTCCCTCGTTGTTACCTCTACCTCCTCCATTGTTTCCTCCTCCTCTACCTCTACATCTACCTCCTCCAAATTCATTTACTACTTCCTCTGTCATGATAGCTTCCTCAGAGATTTCAGAGTCCTCTGGTTGTTCTACTAATGGCAAACAAGGAGGAATTTCTCCCTGTTCTTCTTCAGGTGATTCTACTTCCTCGATTACAATGTGTTTTCCTGTAGAAGTAAAGAAAGGGTCTTTCCCTAACTCAGATTCGGTGGATAGTGTGGGAGAGTCTCCTAATTCAACTACTGCCTCTTGAATTCCAGGGATCCTAAGGCTAGGAGTATGAGTTGGAGATGTTGGAGGTGTAACTTGCCTATACCTTGGAGTAGATGGAGTTGTAAAAATCGAACTCTTGGCCCTAGCTATAAACCTTCCCCTAGAATCTCTTGCTCTATGCATGTCATTTTTATTTTCTTCAAGTCGGGTTAATAATTCTGTTTCTGATCTTCCAGATCACTCTAGGTGCAAGAAGAGAGCATACGCAAGAAATTAATGAATCAATAACTCTCTTTTCTGATCCTCCAGGTCACACTAGGTGCAAGAGGAGAGCATACTTTGAGAAATCATCAATTTTTTACCTTCCCTGAAATATTCTTGTTTTTTTTTTTAGAAATTGGCTACCTAGTTTCACTTCCCTGGCAACGGTGCCAAAATGTTTGGTCAATTTAGTGTGTCCTAAATTGCTATAAAAATTTTCAATCCGGGAGTCGTAAACTGCTGAAGTGAAGTGCATTATATATGCAAGATAACCGTTTTCTTATTTCTTTGTCGTTTTTAGTTTTTTTGATTTCTTTTTGGATTTATCTTCTTATTGATTCCCTAATGTGAGATGATAATTCTAATAATCAAGTATGGACAAAAGTATTCAAGGTAATGGTGGCCTTTAAAATAATTTCCAAACTTCAAAGTGTTCCAAAGGTTTTCAAACTTACAATGATGAAATCAAGATGTGCCTAATTCTAATTGAACAAAATAGTGAACTAGTGACTATGAAACCCAGTATCCTTGCTACTGTATAAAAAGGAAAAGATTGAGCTCAAAGAAATTCAAAAACTGTAAGCAAATTAAACTAAATCATATCACATCAACTCATTTTTGACCCGTCATCATTCGACTCGATTTGGCTATAGGAAGTAATCATAAACAAATTGAGTAATTTGATATCTAAATTGCATAAAATAAAACTAAGATCAAACTACACATTCATCCTACAATCCCTCACCATTCGACTCGCTCTGGCTATAGGAGGTAACCAAGAATGATATGAGTAATCTAATCACTAACTTGCAAAAGTAAATAAACTAGTATCAAACTATACATTCACACTCAATCCCTCACCATTCGACTCGCTCTGGCTATAGGAGGTAACTGAAAAATGATATGAATAGTCTAATATCTATCTTGCAGAAAAGTAATTGAACAAATCAAAACTAAAAGAAATAAACAGTGCTGGAATTAGAACTAAGAAAACAAATCAGCAGAAGGACAAGATAATTCCATGATGTCATTAGTCATAAAAAAGCTATATGCACTACCCGAGATTTCTATTAGAACCTGAAATGAAAACACTGATCAGTTGACAGTCAATTGAAAGCATAAAAGAACCTATGGATAGAAAACAACATAAATACCATGAGTAATGTAATATATACAGAAAACATCTATGGCATCAAGAGCGTAAAATAAAGAAAAACATGAAGCTATACGGTAACTACAAGACCTTGGTGTAAAGGGGCCCTCTGCAACCTCGACCAATCAGAAACCAATCATGGATTTGAACTCAAAATCAGTGTCTTCTCATATATTGCAATACAGTCATAAAATAAAGACTAAGTCTCGGCTCGATGGCTCGTAAAAACAGTAAAGATTACATATCATCAGCTAGCCTATACGCATACGAAGATGCTTTATTTATAGTAGGAAATACATAACTAATTCCTAAGGTCTACACTGGTAGACAGACACGTAAAAGACCATAATCAGAAATTTAGTAGCATGGTAACCGTGGGAAATAAATCCAAGGAGGGTGGTTTGTTAGATTCGGTTCACGGGTAGTCCCCAGGTGTTAGCACACCTCCTAAATCTCAGGATCTTGCAACGCAATCCTCCTCGTGATGAAAAACAGAGTCCTGCCACCACAAAACTCCTAGTGTTGACCACCGTTTGACCGGCTTTGACTGCAGGCTTCTGTGAGTGATTCAGTTGAACCAAGGGGACAAGTTCCATGTCCACATCATTTGTAGCTTGCCCATGTGGCTGGATGCTTCAGTAGACACCTATAGCATAGATTTTAACAAAAAGGCCGCAAAAACTGATTCTGGCTACGGAAAGTGAAAAGATTCCACAGCTGACTGAGAAAAAATATAAATCAAACAGTAGTCACAAGACATAGTTAGGAAACCATTTATATGCTCTTTTTAAACTAATATGTAATGATTTGATAGCTTGGAGGTTCAGGTAACTGGAGAAAAGGGCTAAAAAGGTATGTAGGGAAGATGTAAGTTTGGGACTCAATAGTTGTCCGCCCTAAGATAATGTAATTTAGTATAGAGTATGTCGGCCTACCCATGGTCCGCAGACCATGGGATTGTATAAATAGATTGAGGCTCTAAGTATAGAGTAGGTCTTAGTTTTTGGGATGATGAATTAGCTTTGAGTCTATAAGTCTGAGTCTTGGGTTGTGGTAGTAGGGAGAGGCTCTACAGCTAAGTGCGTAGAGGCCTGGTAGAGTCCATAGTTGTGTGCGCAAACCCTTGTAGCTGAGTGCATAGGGAGGAGTTGGGATTGTACTTGGATAGAGAAGTAATAAAAAGATAAGTTGATTATGAAATATTGTGTGTCTATGCTTCTGTTATATTCATGCATCTCTTTACAGTTTTATGATTGCATGCACTTGTTATGAATGTTGAATGATTAATGAGAATAGTGGGCCCACACAATTAAGTTAAGATCTATAATAATAACATAGTAAGGATAAAGGATCTAGACAGCACCTCTCCGCACTCATTACAGAGCTATGCAGAAGCAGTTACCCAAGTTGCGAAAGGAAGATGGCTATGCAGAGCAGCGCAAGCATGCATGTTTGGTTCGTGAACTTCCTAGATTTCATCAAGATATCCCTAGGGTGTGGAAACCTAGTTCCAGCACCCTCCCATACTACCTTAGGTGAGACCTCAGTCTACGCACCGCGGACTGTTGCCGAAAGGGCCAGTAGTTTTCATATTTGTTTGGCAAAATCACTTCTGAACCTGGGTCAGGCCCAAGCAAGCCAACAAATGGTTCTATTGCCGGGACCGAGATTGGCCTAAGGGATGCCTCATGTCATGCCACTGGAACCCAACAAAGAAGGAAATTGAAGAGTGGTTGGACAAAAAGATTCACAAGTTCATGACATAGGAAAACATAACTCTGTAAGTATCCAAGAAAAGGTGGCTAGATCACTACATATATAGGGAAATCCACGAGATCTTCTTTGCGTCCTTTCCTTCTGAACTGTATGAGTGGATCGTAAGGTTAGCCGATAGTGAGAGAAGGTGTAAGCTCAACCAACTGATAGTGTGGACTCCAGAATTAGTGCACAGACTAGAGACATTAGAAGATAAGATCACGTGAGGTTGTGGACCATTGGCTTGACCAGATAATAGGGATATTTATCACTAAGTTTGTGATAGACATGACTATGAGCTACAACGAAGTAGAATGACATTTTCTCAAGGGACCGCGAGGTAAGTACATTAAATCTTTGAATACCTGGATTAAGATGTTGTTATGTGAAAGGAGGGTTATGCGAATACATTAATGTTTGGAAAGACACAGAGTGGAAAGATCTACAAAGGTAATGGGGAACTAGGAAACATTCATTTAATTTCACCTTCGTGAGAGAGCGAGGAAGAGCTCACTCAGGTCTCTCCAAAAAGTGCGGTCAGTGTGATAAGGTAGCACATTCCATAGTTACCACCTTTGCCCATGCCACCACTTGCTTCACCTCCTTCACCTCCATCTCCACCCACTCCACCCCCACCAACCCCACAATTCAATATGGCAAGCATGATCAAGCTACCCATATTCAAAGGAGTAGGGAATAAGGATCCAGACCAGTTTTGGTTTGTGGTAAGAGAAATGTGGGAAGCACAAGGGGTCACATATGACAACATTAAGATGGCTACATTGGTGAGCATGCTGACATGGTATATCGAGCACTCTAATGATCACTCAAATGCAGGAATAGAAGAAATCTAGAATGTGCTGAACAAAGAATTTAGCCAGACGAAATCAGAGACACAGTCAATCATCAGATTTAAAGAGATCATGATGCTTCTAGGCGAGACCCCCTAGGATCTGGATTAGTAGTTGAAGAGTACAATCCACGAGCCTAATATGACAGTAACAGATGCACAACACAGTGCATGGTTTGTGGCATCTTTAACAACACGCCTGAGGACGACGCTGTCACAACATAAGCTTTCAACCCAAGCCGAAGCATTGGAAATGGTGATGAGATTGCACGAAACACCGATGCAAGATCTACGGGTGGGAGTTCAACAAATCCATGTGCAACTACAGAATCTCTGCTTGGAAATGCAGAGCTTAAAGCAGGATAGGGCATCACAGCCAAAGGCATACGAGGAAGTATGGTGCATAAAATGCAAGGGCTAGGGCCATGACAAAGACCACTATCCAGTATTCACGAACTACTTAGCAGGAGGTGGGCCAATGCCATTGAGATTGGAGGCACAACAGTGCCAAGTGCGACAACCACGTTATGGTGTGCGATTTGTCAGACAAGAGGAAAACACATGATAGATAACTGTCATTTGTTTTAGAAGTATACACAGACTTCCCAGCAATTATTTTGTAATTTTTTCAGGTCACTAGGCCACGATGAGCATACTTTTCGTAGCTACAAGTTAATGATGGATCAGACCCCAACCTACAGAATGCAGATAGAAATGTGAGGCCACGACCCGGTTGTGGGGATGGCATACACTTGATTTCAGGGGCAAGCTCAAGGACAAGGAGGGATGGGACCAGGAAGGGGATGCGGACAGTTAATTTGTTACAATTGCAGAGTACTAGGGAATTACACTAGTGATTGTACCAACATGACAAGAATATCCTATTCATACTATGCTCAATTTGATCATGAAATGATAGATTGTCCTACGTTGATCACACAGATGCATGAGAAAGGGGTACTCCAGCCTCCTCCAACTCAGAATATCCAAATGATGAGGTTTCAACTGCCCAAAGAAGAACCAAATGTGAACATGATGCTTAAAAGTGGTGCAACCATAGGGGAGGATAAGGGGAAGTAGCCCAAGGAAGAAACATGGGTTCACAAGGCTCCTGCAAAGGAACTTGAGTTTGAATTAGAATGCATAAAGGAGATGTTCATGGAAGCTAAGAAGAGCTTCGCAGAGGCCTCCACTTCAGGTAGTAAGGATCAACTTGAGCCAAAGATGGATCCTTCTATGCTTACTACCTTTTTGGAGACATGCATGAAACTGTTGCACGACAATAAGGTAGTTAAGGGACTACAGGAGTTCATCACTAGGTGCACAGGGTTAGGGAAACTGCGCGTAGTCCAGAAACTAGGAAAACATTCATTACGCACGAGGATGGAAATGAGATTGACAACATAAATTGGCAAGTATGAAATGGACCATGTAATCCTAGACCTGGGTTCAAACCCAAATGTATTACCAAAGTAGACATGGGAATGTATGGGCAGACCCACATTACAGTGGTCCCCTATTCAATTATGAATGGCGAACCAACAGAAGATTTTTCCCATGGGGAAGTTTCAAGGGGTAACAGTTGATATCGAAGGTGCGAGCACACAGACAGACTTTGAAGTAATAGAGATCTTTGATGATAACAATCCTTATCCCGCGTTGCTAGGAATAGACTAGGCCACTAATATGAATGGAGTCATTAGCCTGAAGAAGCGGAACATGATATTCGAGAAAAAGTCCCTACGCATAGTACTTTCGCTAGACCCAACTAAAGGAGCACGCTACACTGAACCAATGCGTGACGATGAAAGCAACAATGAGCTAGATTGTATTTACCAGATATCGGAACAAGACTAGGATCGGGTGAACCTGACTGTAAGAATCTCGTGGGAGCGTGACAACTCCTGTAGTTCGGATTCAGATGAAGAAGTGGAATGCTTGAAAAACCGGTTGCACGAAGTGACAACGCTAAATTGCACCATGATGATTAGATCACTGCGTTGCATGACAACAGAGGCAAGGGAACCGCCAACCTATGATGGGGTGACAATGGTGGATGAATTCTTGGACAAATTTGAAAGAGCAGTACTGGAACAACAACAGTATGGTGCGCTAGAATGAGAACTACGTGCAACACCCTTATGATGGTGGAGTACACATCAGGAGACTGTTGTAAACTAGAGCGAATGTAGAAGATGGATGTGCTTGCTGTTTAGAAGCCCCCAGCATCAAACAAGAGCCAGGCATCTAGGGCGAAGTAGCTTGCGTGCCCACCTGTGTTGATGGGTGCAGACAAGTGCTGAGCAAGCACGCCCTAGATTAATGATCGAAAATAAGAACCAGACATAGCATCAGTAAAAGCGACACGCCCCACAGAGGTTCCACATAGAAGCATTCCAAAAGGTATGCATAATCCTGAATAGGGTTTACTAGGGGGGACAGACTGATTGGGACCTGCGCATACCAGTGGTTTGATGGGCCTATAGGGCCATGCACAAGAACCTTAGCATGGAAATGATTCCAAAGACAAGGAGCAGAGTTGGGGCCATAGTTTTGGAAAAGGATCCTCACATAGCTCCCATAATTGGGATCGCACGTGAGGATGAACATATGCATATTCAAGAAGCCATTTGGTGAGGGAGCCTTGAGCTTCGTGAACTCGAAGAAGATCAAGTATGTCTGAAGTAGAAAAGCATGTTAATTGACATGAAAATTAGAAAACTAGAAATTGAAATCATGGAAACATGTCGCGTTGATAGAAGGATAGGACAAGATATGGGCAGCCATACCACCACATTAGAAGATTGTCACTGAGAATTTCTGATGCTTACCATGGCTGTGACCACACCTTATCAGACAAACCAAGGAAGCACACTGTCTAAGGAAGAACATGAGGTGCTGACTAGCGTGAGGATAATTAAGGAGGGCCCATGGACCAGGTTGGAAGGTGACTTCAAACCTTCCACCGGTGGTGCGACCACCTGATTATCTATAGGAAGCACAGTCCCAGTGCTCCAAGAGGTTGAAAGAGAGTGTGGGACTATAAAAGAGTCTGTATGGGAGCTACGCAACAAGGAGTTTGTGCACAGGATTAGTATGACACATGGGTCGTGTCCGCGCACAAGGGGCTACACTACCATGCAGGTAGGCTGGGAAGTGACTGCTGGAGTCACTATTCATGACAAGATTTCTAATTTAAGGCAAGGAGGAGTGGGAAGTGGGAAATTAAGACACGAAGTCAGAACTAGATTTAGGGCTAATTGCCACCAATCTCACATTAATGAGCCGAATAAGGGGGGAATGGTCGAATTTGAATTCAAAAAGGCCTATAAATTAGAGGTGGATCTCCACCAAAAAACCCTTAGCATTTTGAGAATTCAGTTGTTGTGCTACCAACTGGGTATGGACCTGACAAATTTGGAGTCTGTGAGAGCAAGTTCAGTGTTTGAGACATTTCCAAAGGAGACACATGATTTCTTGATTAGAATGATGTCAACAACCAAGGGAGTTGCGCAGGGCTCTACGCCATTGGTGGGGGATGCATTGGAAATCCCTAAATTGCCCCAGACGCAAAGGCCCAAAAAGGATCCACATGCAGTAGGACCAGTCTGTATGTCTCCACAAAATCCACGGTTCAGTAAACTATCTATGGAAGACAAGGGAAAGACGGTTAGTATTGAGACAGATGATGAAGAGGAAGATCATCAGGCCTTCATAGAAGATATTGAACCCGATGAAGAAATTGAGGAAGACATTCAGCCAGTGCACGCTATAACAAAAATGCCCAAATATGTCCCTCCACAGAAATGGAAAGTGAAAGTACCCAAAGATTTGGATTTCGTTAAGAGCATACTCCAAACCCCATTTCTCGCAGATGGAATTCTATTGGAAGGATCAGTTCTAGGT
Source organism: Pinus taeda (assembly GCA_000404065.3). Lineage (NCBI taxonomy): Eukaryota > Viridiplantae > Streptophyta > Pinopsida > Pinales > Pinaceae > Pinus > Pinus taeda. The sequence continues at coordinate 22,134 of APFE030016756.1, read as the reverse complement.
AGTGTGCCCATAATGAAATTTGAAGATTAGGACCTCGCGGACAATGAGACGTTCCCACATTTGGAAACCAGCCAACTTATGAAACAAAGCAAGGAGGGGTCAGTTACAGTGCTAAAGCCATAGAAATGGCCTCGTGGTGTGGAGGAGGCTAGGCTACTCCACCTAATATGGGTTCCACACTATCACCAAGCACCAATCACGATTCATCATCAAGCAACTACTTTTCCTAGTGCATGATGGGTACTTGTGGCTGGAGGAGCCGATTCCCATCATGGCGGAGCTTATTTATAGGATTTCTCGACTTCCCTATATGGGAAGGGACCCCATGGAAATAGCTGGCCAAAGCGGAGGCTTGGCACTCACAAAGGCCATGAAGAAGAAATATAAGTTGGAGAAGAAGCAAAGGGATTATGTCATTACCAACATTAAAGAAAAAGCGGTGCACATAGCCACCCAACTGCTGGCAGGAAAGGTGACGAGGAAATGTTGTGGCAACGAGGTACCAACAACAGTCATCGCGTTGGCCGAGCAATGCACCAAGAGGGTATAGTTCAACTGGGCGCAGTTCCTTTACGAGGAGTTCCTGACGAACTGTAAGGAGGCCCAGGAGCAAGGTAAGACCTTCCACTACACATGGTTGCTCTTATCCATCTTGTTGGTCATAGGGGAATTGCTGGAGGATAGCTAGTTTCCTCCTCTTGATTAGGACTTACTAGAGGCAGCGAAATACGTGTCACTATGGGCAACAAGAGACACTACGCAGATCCGTGAGACCAAGATCTTCTGGATACTTATGGAGGCAAACATACATATGGGGATCAACAAATTCCCGTGCTTATCACCCACGGTATACAACAGCTTGCAGAGCTTTGCAGACTTTAAGGCATATATGCACAATGTGTATATCAAGGTGTGAAAGGATCTGGAGCAACGACGGACCAAACTCCCCTTCATCGCGATTGATGACACTGTGTTCACAGTGCTCGACTCATGGGAACCTAAGTGGCACCCCCCGGATCTGGTAGTGCACGATGAGGCAGCGATACAAAGATAGAAGGATGCTGCCAAGCTGTTGGCACAACAGAAGCATAATGAGCAATCTGCCAAGGAGGTAAGGGCTTCTCGCAAGGCAGTGAAGGCCGCTACGGAGCAGACCAAGGTCGTGGACAAAGAAGAAAAAACACCTACAAAGGGGGAAACCACGATGTAGGAGGGAAGAGGCCCAGATCTGACCACAGGATAGGGTATAGACGACACGACGGAAGGCACGAACCTAAGCACGACATCAACACAACTGAAACAGCCGCATGGTATTGAACGAATAGGGCCACGGAAGAAGACTAAGGCTTCCAAATTGGATGGGGAGCCCATTACACTGACAGAGGGTTATTTATATGACATCAACGGCATAGTTCGTGAGGTAACTAAGGAAGCACTCCAGGAAGCAATGGCGGAGTAGCAAAATGTGTTGGGGGCCCTCAGGGCACAACTCCAGGGACTTTAGGTGCGGCCCCGACAAGAAGGAATGGTAGTCACCTATAGTGCTGTGGGAACATCGACAACAGAGCAGCTATTGTGAGCCAAAATGACTAACACCCGTCGCACTATCAGAAGGAGCACTGATAGCAGATAGCATGGAGGATAGAGATGCAGTAGGCTAGATCAAGGGACTCGGCCTAAACTTGGTCGCCCTTCAATGAGATATTTTATACTAGCTACAGGACAGGGTGACAACAAAACTCCACACTAGGGAGGGACGCGTAGTACAAATGCTAAGTGAACAATGAATCAAAATTGAATACCTTAGCCTACAACATGATGAAGTGGTGGCGCAGAACCAACTATTGGAGCAGATCGTACAGGAAGCATGTCGCCACATCCCAGAACTGGAAATTGCGACAAATCTGCCCATAGGAATGCGGATCCACAAATTTTCCAGTGGATTCCGTGAGGCAAAGGAGGAAGCTACAAGGATCCAGCTGGATCTCAACGTGCAAATTTTTGAACTATGATTAAAGGCGCAACCCTCAAGACCCCCAGAAGTTCAAGAATAGCGCTTCGATGATATCCAAAAGGGGCTAAAATAAATTGAACAGGCAATGCAGAGCTACATGACCTTGTTGGAAGAATCCTTTGGTGTGCTCACAACCTTACAGGAGGACCCCACCATACAGCGGTTGGAAATATAGGTGTAGGAGCTTCAAATGCAATATGATAGTGTCCACAGGACGACATAGATAGTGGTCCTAACTCAGTTGCCAAGCTACAATAGGCAAAGGCATTGAAGGAGAAAGTGAACACAACGTGCCAAAAAGAGGCAGTACTTAAAGCACACGTCCAGCCTTGGATTGATGAGGCCTTCCTCATCATGGCCGACATCGAAGGAAAACTCGCACAAATGAGTGATGCATGACCTGAGACAGGGATTTGACCCTGCCAATAAGCATTTAGCCAAGCGAGCAGAGCAGATCCAACGAATGGCAGAGCAGTGAGCTGTGGATCTTTGTGTAGCACAGGCATAGTTGGATGGACTTCATGCAAATATTGCCACACCAGGAAAGTGACTCAAGGATGAGTCACAATGATTGTGTTGGGTGCTTGTTGGGTAGCGGATCCCCCCATAGTGGGTTTTTGGGGCTTCAAGCCCAAATTTTGGTCAAGTTTAATGTAAAGACCCCGCGAAATGTGGGCATGGAGTGCAAGAGTCTAGGGTTGTCTGCCCTAAGATAATGTAATTTAATATAGAGTGTGTCGGCCTACCCATGGTCCGCAAACCATGGGATTGTATAAATAGAGTGAGGCTCTAAGTGTAGAGTAGGTCTTAGTTTTTGGGATGACGAATTAGATCAGAGACTATAAGTTTGAGTCTTGGATTGTGGTAGTAGGAAGAGGCTCTGCAGCTGAGTGTGCAGAGGCTTGGTAGAGTTCGCAGCTGTGTGCACGGACCCCTACAGCTGAGTGCATAGGGTGGAGTTTGGATTATACTTGGACAGAGAAGTAATAAAAAGATAAGTTGATTCTGAAATATTGTGTGTCTATGCTTCTGCTATATTTATGCATCTCTTTACAGTTTTATGATTGTGTGCACTTATTATGAATGTTTTATGATTAATGAGAATATTGGTCCCACACAATTCAGTTAAGATCTATAATGATAGCACAATAAGGATAAATGATCTAGACAACACCTCTCTGTGCTTGTTACAGAGCTACGTGGAAGTAGTTGCACAAGTTGCAAAGGAAAAACGGCTGTGCAGAGGAGCACAAACACGTAGGTTCGATTCACGAACTTCCTATATTTCATCAAGACATCCCTACGGTGCGAAAACTTGGTTCCAACACCCTCCCATACTACCTCGGGTGAGACCTCAGTCCACGCACCGCGGACTGTTTCCAAAAGGGGCGGTAGTTTCGGGATTTGTTTAGCTAAATAACTTCCGAACCTAGGTTAGGCCCCAAAAAGCCAACATGTGGTATCCTCTTCTTGTTCATAGAAGTCTACTTTCTTTTCTACCTCCTCCCACTTCCTCTTTTCTTCTTCTTCTTTTCTCCCTTCTAGTATCACTAAGAGTAGTGGTGGACTGAGTTTTAGGCCTATCCAATTGACCTTCAACCTTTGCATAGATTACTTATACATAGGTTTCTTGTTGAGTTCCTCTCTCAACCTTTGAGGAGAGTGATATTATCTTATATTTAAGATGTATGGCAGTGTGTTCCATCTCCTCAGGAAAGCACGTATACTATCATCTGCTAGCAACGATAACTTGTCCCCAAAATGTGAAATTGCTTGCTCTTGGGTAGCAAGATATCTAGGTGCCAATTGAGGATCATTTGCAATCAAATTATGGGTACTGATGAGGGCCATCGGATTTGATTGTTTAGCTCTGATTAGAAGAGGTTCAATTTTCTCTCTTGCCAATATCCTTTTCATCTCTACAGCTCTTGACTCCTTATGGTTCATCCATGATGCCAAAGCCATTAATTGTAGATTTCCTAGCTTGGCATTAGGGTCCCATACATTCATGTCTGTGAGGGCCATTTTGTGCAAATAAAAATCAGCCATTTTCACCCTATCTTCTAGTGTACTTTGATCACAAAGATCAATAAAATGCCTGTAGTGTTGAAATGGCATGGTGCCTCTTTGTGCTAGGGTCTTAATCAGAAACTGCAGCCATTGTTATTTCAGGTAGAGAGCATAAAATTTTGCTGGCATCCTACACTCGATTGCTTCCAAAGAGAGACTAGCCATACATGCCAATTGATTCTCTCTTTCCTGTAGTTGTCCCCTCAACCATGCATTTTTTGTTTCTAGTTGATTTCTCATTATAGCTTCTCTGTCCCTCAAGCCACTTAGCTCTTTGCCCATCTCCTTGAGTTTCTCTTCCATGTGCCCAATTTATTCCACCCCCTTTGATTTGGTGATCTGCATCCAACAGTGAGTTTTGGCCCTCTCCTTCTAAAGTTCGAAGAATAGTGGGATGGGAAATTTTTGAGGTATGACCCTGCCTCCTTCAATGAACCAGTAATAGGAGTCCAAGTTAGGTTGGGGGCTAGGTTCTTTTTTCTCTGGGTCCTCTTCTATAGTTTCTTGTTATTCCCCTACCTTCCTTTCCAATTTTTGTGCCTCTTGTAGATTCAGCAGAGTATCATATACAACTATTTTTTCTTCCTGTAGATTTTGTTGTGTATCCTATAAGATTGCCTTTCCCTTGGAGGATGTTGATCTAGTAGTAGGCCTCCTCACATAGGTGATAGGGGACTTAGGAAATGTCATTTTATATTTTTGTGTAAGGGAGTCTTCAATCACAATATGGATTTTGGTTGATGCTTGGGGCTTCCCCTGTCTTATTCTTGTGCTTTTTCTTGTCCTAAAATATAATTGGGTTTGCCTCTACCTTTTTCCTTTCTTCTTGATTGGGGTTCTAAGAGAATTGAGGGTAGCTGCTACCTCACTGTCAGTGGCTTTCAGAGACACCCTAGGTGACTCCTCATTGTTTTCTATCCCCTCTTTTCCATTGCCTTCTTCCTCTATGCCCTTCATGTCTTCTTCTTCTTATAGATCTTCATCATCTCTATCAGTTTCCTCCTTAACATCCTCCTCGGTTTCTTCATCATCCTCCTTATCTTCTCCCTCTTATTCTTGATCTTCAGCATGTTCATCTATGTCATCTCCTTCTTCATCCATCTCATCCCTATCTCCTTCTATGTCCTCTTCTTCACTGACAGTAGGACTAACATCATAAGTGAGAGCTTCGATGTCATCCTCTACTAGCATGTCTCTGAAAAGTGACCATGTTATAGGAGTTCTGAGGTTCTGGAGGGCATCTTCTATAAGGATCCTAATTAACCCATGGTGAGCCAAATGTTGGGAATTTCCCTCCTTCACTTTGATGCTTGAGTCTATGAGTGATTGAAGTAGGAAGTATGGTATACTAAACCTTTGGTGAGGGGGTGTTTCTATTCCAAATCTCAATTCTTCAAGGATCTTGAAATGATAGCCATAGACTACACTATACCTACCCTCACATGAAATGTATTTGATCAATTGGTAGCCTACCGCATTCCATGGATATGGCAAACTTTCCCTCCTTACTCCATTTTTGTCCTTAGTGGGTTCCTCACCTTCTAAAAATAATGTTCTTTTGGCAACCTGGCTATCTCCTTTGTCTTATTTCCTCCATGGTATTCCTAGGGGAAGTGTAGTGACTTTGCTGGTGAGCTCAGGGGTGATATCTATAGTGATGCCCCTTACTACAACAGTGGCATGGATTCTGGTAAGTGGAGTGAGGGAGAGAGCAAATTCTTGAGTCACCTCATCATCATACCCTTTGAATGTTTCGAAAAACCCCATCCAATTATGTCTTGTGAAGATTTCAAGCACTTGGGGGTGTTGTTGGATTCTCACAGTGCTGGTGGGCTCCCTCCCATTGTGAATAGGAGGTTCTCCTATTAAACTCTCCTGTCATTTTGTTGGTGAAGTTTGAGGAGATGAGAGGGTTGAAACAATTTTCAAATGCAAAACCAAGACAGAGATGACTGTGTATGTAATTCCCTTACACATATGCTAAATTAACTCAAACTTAAAGGATTTCTAGTTCATTTACTTGTAAAGAGGGATGTAATTATAGAGCCTACCTCTTTAGATTGTTTGCAGTGGCCAACTTTCATGATATCCCTTCTGAACTCTTCTCTCCCAATCCTATAGACAGTCTCTTTGTATCCTGTAAGAATTCCCCTGCAATCCTGTGGGAATTCCTGTGCAGTGAAATGATGGAGTTTTGCTTCTTAGGTTGCCTGGGTATGAGAGTGACCTAAGTGAGTGATTTTTGAGGAAGTGAAATGCATAAATGCATTGGAACGATGTTTTATTTCCTTTTATGGTGATTCGAGGTGAGGTGGTGTGTTGGAAGCAAAGGTACATTTCCATTTTTGGACCGTTGGTCCCCACTACTACCTCATCATTTCCCACTCCTAGTAATCAGTTCCCACCTGATGGATCCGTAGTTTTAACTACCTTTTGTCATACTCCTTCTCTGTCTTTGAGTTGACTGTAGTGATGTGTGAGAGGACACCAGGTTGTGCGTGTGTTGATTGAACGAAGGTGGCCAAATTAAGCGGCCACCTTTTCACTTATAAACCAACTATCTTGTAACCCTTACATTTTTTGACTACATATGCATATGAGAGAGTGAGAGGGATACATACCTCGGGTTCCAATGCTATGTTGCAGTTGTCGAAGGCCAGAGGTGCTGATGTGTTTATTTGCTGCATGCTATTCGTCTTCCTCCTCTTGTTGTCTGCTAATGGCTTCTTTGTTTGTGCAGGTGCCTGTGGTTGGAGATATGATGATGCTTCTTTGGAGCTCCTGGATAATCATGCTAAAGGATTTTTTCTGGTATGATTGGTATTCTGTGGGATAGGCTGCTACAGGATTTCTTATAGGATGACCTATCGCTGCTTCTCCCTCCTAATTCTTTAATCATTCTTCTTGTTGGGGCTGTGAGGATGGTGACATGGATGGAAAGAAGGAGTGGGAGTGTGGAGAGCAAGGAATATTCAGGTGATGCACTTTATTCCTCTCTTTTTCCCTTCTTTCAAAGATTGGAAAAAAAAGACTCTTGAAACTGATTTTTTTCTTCTAATGGTGAGTGCAAGGATGATGATGGTGCAAAAGGTGTGGTGATTGATGATGAAGAGGGTGAATTTTAGTGGCCTATCAAGTCAATCATTTGCCTTCAGACTACTTCTTGTAGGATTTCTGGGTCATTGTAATTCCTACAGGATCATCCTGTAGGTTTTCAGGGGATCCTATAGGAGTACTGGGGATCCTGTAGAAAAGACAGTCCTTTTATAAGTTGAAGCAATGGAGTGAAAAAAATGATAGAAATGATGGAGGATGCATGGTAATGAGCTGAAAAATAAATATGGGAGTCACAGGGGTCTCTTTGTGATCCTCCTTTGCTCCTTAACCTTCGTTCTTGCTGACCTGCAAATGGAAATTTCATGATTTAATTTTTTCTTTTTCCTTGTTTTAAACAACTAGGTTGCCACTAAGAGGTTTTCACCCTAGTTGTTTGCTCTGGGTGCCTCAAGAAAGGTTTTCACCCAGGGATCTTTCTTATTCTCTTTTTTCTTTTTTTTTTCTTTTTTTGTTTCGACACCACTGAGACGCCTCAAGAGGTTTTCAACCCAATGATGGGACTCAGGCGCCTCATGGAGGTTTTCACCCAAATCCTTATTCTTTTTTCTTTTTCTCAATTATTTGACGAGGGAGGAGTTGTAACTTGCTAAGTTAATTGAACCATCGTGTCTGTTTATTAAATAACCGTGCTGACTGGCGGAGGATAATGTAACTGTTGCGCTGCCAGCGCGGAAGCACATGTATTTTCCGCGCTGGTCCAATTTCACGGGCAGCGCGCCCTCCGCTTGTATCATTGTGCACTGACCAGACCTCTTCTATAATAGATTTTCGATGCCAGCGTGCCAGCCCATTTTTGCACCCGCGCTGATCCTGTTTAGGCGAGTTTGTTCTAACAGCCAGCCTTCCAGATGTCTCCAGACTTGGCTGTTAGCATTGTTGAGGTCGCCATCCTTTCTCTGGCATGTCTGTTAGACTGATCATCCACTTATATTGGGGGAAAGCTCATCCTTTACCTATTCATGGAGACTCCTTCTCCTTTATAAGCCTCCTCCATTGCCCATGAGCAGCTAGTTTTGGAACATAAAGACTTTGATAGAGGAATTCTTAGTGCATTAGTGCTGCTCTTTGTAGGCATTTGGTGTGTTGTGTGAGGATTTCTTTTGGGTTTGAGGAAGGTTATGAGTTTGTTGCCTTGTGTGTGAGAGAGAGACCTCTTTGACTTGGGAGATCTACTTCAAAGGTGAATGCTTGGAAGATATGCTGGCTAGACCCTCTAGGGAAGGACTCAGCGTCAGGACTCTGGTTGTACCTTACTCTATTTTCTGATTAATAAAGATAGATGACTACTCTTATGGTTCCATTTCTGTTTGTCCTATGAATGATTAATGTAAATTGTATCCTTCCTGACTGATACATAGTTGTTTTTAGTAGGTTTTACGCTTGTGTTTGTTCTCTATTTTCTTGTGTAGGTGTCTGTCCGCGAGGATAGTGGAGGACTGTGATCGGTTGGAGCGAAGGAGCGAGAGGATCATCTCTTCGACAAACGTAGCGTTGGAATCCAAGTAGGTTTCTTTTACCCACTTGTCAATTACAACTAGGAACCTGCAGTGTAGCATTGTTTGATTGTTGCTAGACCCCCTTTGGGCTAGTAGGGATCGCCTCTATCCGTAGAGGGGATTTACCTCTCCAACAATTTTGGCGACTCCGCTGGGGATGCTTGCTTGTCTCTTTGTATTTCACCTTTGTTTTTTATTTGATTATTGCTTCTTTGTCAAAGTTTGGGGATTGATTTGTTGTTGGTTTGTTTCCTGGTTCGTCCTGGGAACTGCTTTAATTGCCTTGAAATCCTGTTGCCTTGATTTGGGGGTTTTTGGTTTGATTTTATGCCTCAGCGCGTTTTATTTCAGAACAGCTGTGCTGACATCGCACAGTGTCTTCTTTGTCGTTCCTGTCATCGCGTGTATACATTTAACAGTCGCGCTGACCCTGTTTTCGGGCCAGCGCCCTTTATCCGTGTATTTCCACGCTGACAGCACAAAGTTGCTACAAGCGCTGCTTTGTCATCGCTTTGTTGCTGAGGGGTCACCCGCGCTGATCCTGTAAAACTCTTTTTTGTCCAAATTGACCTCCTGAACCTCTTGGTTTGGTTGTCCCCTGCTTTTTCCACTTGGCTTTTGGCTTGTTTATTTTGTTTAAGTTGTAACTCGCTTGCTTGCGAAGCCTTGTTCCGCGAGGGTTCGTTTGTTGCTTGTTTTCAGTTTCTGCAAAGCCTTCCTTTTCGCTTTCGTTGCTTGGTTTGCATTTTGCCTTGACTTTTACAACTGCTTGAGTATGTGGGAATCTTGTTTGACTGGTTTTGAGTCTCTCTTTTGAGAAATTCTTAATTTGATTTCCTTTGATCATTACTTGAAGGTTTGTTTCAGTCTCTTTACAATTTTGCATCTTTTTGCTTTTGTTTTTGCAAAAAAATTGTATGAGTGTTAATCACCTTTGAGTGTTTTTATTTTTTGGATCTTTGGAAATCTCACCCGATTTTCTTGGTTTGCACTTGGTTGGTTCTTAGATTACACTAGAATCATCTTGTGTTTGAGAATTCTCTTGCATAGATCACACTTGCATAATTAGAATTCTCATTTGTGCATAATTATGTTTGCACACTTTTCAAGTGAATTGTGCATAAATTACAATTGCATAGATTACCTTTACCCTTTGGGTGTTTGCCTTCTTCTATCGATCTCACATTTCTAGCCCTAGGGCATCTAGTGGCTTTGTGTATCGAGCCTCCCTTAGGTGTTTTTGGTCTTCTATTGGGTCAGTCGACTCTTTAATCGCTCCCTTGCAATTGCTCGGTGATTGATGAAAGTCTTTTGGTTGTGTTCCAAGCGATTGCTTTCCTCCTTTGAATTCCTTGGTGTCTTGTTGAGCTTAGATCACGTAGCTCATAAACCTTTGTTTTCCTTTGATTTGGGAAACTGGTTTTTAGTGACTTGGGAATTGTCTTGTGTTTGCATTGAGTGATTTTAGTTTTTCACTTAGTGTTGCTATCTCTCTAATTCATTTCAAAAAGAACTTTTATGTCATTGAAAAGTAAAGCAAACTAGTGTCTTTTGCATTTAATAGTTGAAAGGAAAAGAACATTTCGTTGTTTTGTGCTTTCAAAAGAAAATTTCATTTCCTTACTGTTAGTTGCATTAGGTTGTGTGATTGCTTGAATTCGTTTTGTTTGATTGAAAGATTCTTAACCCTCTTATAGTTAGAATTCATCGAACAAAACGATGATCTTTGGCATATAGTTGCATTTAGGTGTTTTTGAGAGATCATACGGTAGGACCTGAAACTAAAACTTAATTCAAGATCAACCGTAAAATAAACCAAATTTATCTAAAAAAGCATTGGAACTTAACGTGAATATCTAGAGGTCTAGGCTAGAGATGTGTTCCGGCGTCTTTAAACCTAGTAGCTTAACATTGAGTGGTTGGGTGATTCCTCCACGGTGAAACGATAAGTGCTAGTAGGGATTGGGCTCCCACGTACCGTCGAGTATATATGGGGAGACTCCATTAGGCTTGTATCCTTTATCCATAGGAAGCCGAGTCTGCCGCCTTGTAAACCGTAACGCACCGAACACAGCATTCGGGAAGATTGACTGCAGTACGGGAAGTCCTTGGTTCTCTTATGATTGCCAAGGTGTATAAGCAGTTTTACGGGTTGCTTGGTAAACCTTTTGCCTAGAACTTCCAGAGTAGTCACTTTTGATCCTTTTCAAACTCTCTAAAAGAAAAGGTGTAAGTGAGCGTCTTGTCACTTCGTGCTCATTAAACATTCGAAGTAGATAGAGTCATCTTTTCGTCCTTTTCTCGACTCTTGAAACATGAAAAGGTCAAGTTTGGTTCCTGTGTCTTAAAAATTCATTTGGCCACGATAACTTTACCTGGTTAGATCTTCTGTGCGCTAGCTGAGTAGGCTTTGTTTTGCTATGGCAACTTTTCCAGGGTTTACCAACCTAAGTTACCCTCCTGACGGGAATCCTAGTTATTTCCCTCCTCTTGGGAATGTTGGTGCTCCTTATATGGCGACGTTATCTCTTCCAGGGTTAACTGTCGGGTTGCCTGTGTGGTTGTTTTCAACCTCTTTGGTCCCTACCGTGTCGGCTGATACTCCATCAATCCCTCCACCTGCACAACATCATGTTGCACCTAAGGTGGACCTCTCTCCTTCGACACCTACTTCTACGTCTCCTTCTGGTACTTCGCCTGGTGAAAGTCTCGATTCAAGTAACCAGGTGGCTAAGAAGAAGAAGAAGAAGACCAAGAAGAAGAAGTCTCCCAAGAGAGAGGTTTCACGTACGACTGTTCCCGCAAGTGCACCTGAAGTCGGGCCCCCTTCCGCTCCTCCGCGGAAGGTTAAGTTTCCTTATCGATTATGCAAGGAGGATCATCTTCTTCGTGATTGTCCTGGTATTCCCAGAATCTTAGAAGTATGGTCCCGTGATCTAGCCCGCCCCTCATCGTCCACTGAAGCTCATGGCAATGTTCCCTCATCAGTTGGGAATGGTAAGGGAAATGGGAAGATTCGAATCCCCTGTAGACTTTGTGAAGGCAATCATCCCCTTCACCTTTGTCCACTCATGGATAAAGCCTCCGTCGTTTTGGAAAGTCTCCCAGCTCGCCCGCCCCAACTCCTCGTTGGATATCAATGGCTGTCTGCAACTGTAGATCATTCGCCTTTTGACACCGAGATGGGTTCGCATTCTCCTCTTGTCCAGGTGCCTCTTCCTGAACCCGGTTGTGCCCAGCCTGTTTCCGACCAACCATTGGTTGGACAGAGTGTTATCCATTCTGTTTCGGAAGAGTCAAATTCTCATGTTCTTCTCGTCTCGTCAGATTCTCCTGAGCTCGATGATGGTTTTCCCATCCCACCCTCTCGAGAGAATTCTGATTCAGTCCCTTCTGAGCAGGGGGGCAACCATATGGCTCCTCCACCAAGTAGTTCGGTCGTTTCCTTCGATTGGAGTTGTTTGACTACCCCTCCCCTTCCATCCCATGTGCCTTTCTGGGTCACCACCTATGCCTCCCATATGGTGCTGCCTGGCACTATGTTAGATGAAGGAGCATCGGTTAGTCTTATGCCTGTTACTACTTGGCAGTCTTTGGGTTCCCCATCGCTTGTACCTGTCACACCGAATCTCACCGCTTTTGACGAAGGAACTAGTCAACCATTAGGGATCCTTCCAAAGTTCCCTATCACTTTGGGAGGCAAGACTGTCTATATAGACGTCTCGGTTACCCAAGAATCTTTAGACTACAGTCTTCTCCTTGGTCGTGACTATGTGTATGCCATGGGAGCCCTTGTTTCTTCACTTTTCCGTGTGGTTTGCTTTCCACACGATGGAAGAATGGTGGCGATGGACCAATTATCGTTCATTCGTCCACAAGCCCCTCCGGCACAATTGCCCTTCCCTCTTGGTTCTCAGCCACTAGTTGCATCTGTCTCACCTCAGATCAACTACGTGGCCACCTCCCCCATGCCTATATCCAGCAATGCCGCCATCATGCATAGTGTCCTGGGGGCATTGGGTCCTGACTTCCAAGACATTGACCTCGCATTGGGAGTGCCACTCTTGGAAGCCCCGACTTCCTGTTCATTATGATGAAGTTCGGGTGGGGCAGAGTTCGCTTTCCTATGTCAAGCTCCTTAAAAAATGAAATTAGGTTTGGGTGGAGCAGAGTTCGCTTTCCTATGTCAAGCTCCTTAAAAAATTAAATTAGGTTTGGTCAGAGCATAGTTCATTTTCCTATGTCAAGCTCCCTAAAAAATGAAATTAGGTCTGATCGGAGCATAGTTCTTGATCTTGTGTCAAGCTCCCTAAAAAATGAAGCAAAGAGTTTCGAGGATAGTTTTGCTAATGTATCAACCTTGTTAAAATAATGAAACAGCTTGTATTCGAGCATAATTCCTGATCTTGAGTCAAGCTCGTTAAAAAATGAATCAAGGAAGTCGAGCATAGTTCCTTGTCTTGAGTCAAGCTTGTTAAAAAATGAATCAAGGAGTCCACAACATAGTTCCTTGTCTTGAGTCAAGCTCATTAAAAAATGAATCACGGATTTTCGAGCATAGTTCCTTGTCTTGAGTCAAGCTCGGTAAAAAATGAATCAAGGAGTCCGCAGCATAGTTCCTTGTCTTGAGTCAAGTTCGTTAAAAAATGAAACAAGGGTTATGAGGATAGTTATTTTACTGTGTCAACCTCATTAAAAAATGAAACAACTCCCTTTCCCACTCGAGTCTTGTGCTTAAGATCTCGTAAAATACAAGTCGAGTCTTTCCAAGATCTTGAAACTGAACCTTCATTCCATCCACTTTGGTGAATGCAATGAAGCTTGGGGGGCATGTACCTCGTTTTGCGTCATTATAATGGGGGCATGCGAACTTATAACAAGCATAGTTTTTCGTTTCGAGCTTGTGTAAACATGAAACCAAATCCAAGCAAAGTTCTCCATGGTTCAAGCTTGTGTAAAAATGAACCCATACCCGATTTACATCTCGTGATTGCCATTTTTATCCGTTGAATTCTGCTAGATGAGCCTTGGTTGTTTCATTCCATTGCTACCATCTTTTTCGCTGATCATATGCTCTCACTTGGTTGTTTATCCTTTCCTGAGGAACCGCAACGATGAGTGGTTTTGTTAGCCAGCCTCTTGACCATTACATGTTTTGAGAAGTTCCACCATTGCCAGAACCAGTTGCTACCCTTTATACCACTCGTTCCTCCAGGACAAGTCCCCTTTAAGCTCTTTTCTGACTCGTAAAATGTGAAAAGATTGCCGAGTATTTTTCCCTTTTTGACTCGTTAAAGAGAATAAAAATGGAGGTCTACTTTCAGCTCTTTTATGACCGTTTAAAGCAAGAAAAGATTGCCGAGCCCCCTCTCAGCTCGTCTAAAAGGAACGAGAGGCGGTCGTTTTAAAGCTCTTTTCCAACCGTTTAAACCAAAAAGATTGCCGGGTGTTTGTCGTTTCGCACTCGTTATTGGTTCCAAAACGACGTGCTTCTGACTGCTTTTTTACTTTTTCGGGTCGAAGCCACTACTTACGAAAAGTACTCCTCGGTCGTAATGATCAGGCGGTTCTTTTGAGCATCGTTTTATACTTTTTCGGGCTCAAAAGACAAAACTGTACGAAAAAGCACCCCCTGGAGTTTTCTTTTCAGCTGTCTTTTCAAACTCTCTAAATATGAAAAGGCGTCGAGCTCCTCCTTTGTCAGGCTCGTTAAAACTGAATGACATCGGGCTTCGTCGAAATGACGCTCTCCAAGCATATTCTATCCCCGTCAAGCTTGTCATCCAAAAATAATCGGGGTACTCGCCAGAAATGGCGAGGGAAATAAAGGAACCGTAATCGTCGTCATCGGCAGTATGTCGCTCTTGAACATGGCACTATTTGCATTCGTGTCTGGGTGGGGACATCTCATCTCGCTTCACTTTTGCCTCCATGGGTTTGGGTTATCCTATTTGGCCACTCATCTACTCATTGTCCTTTCGTTACGACCTCTGATCATTTGACCCCCAAATACTGCCGAATCCGTCACTGTGCCGCCGATATGTTCAAGAGAAGTTGACCTCTGCAAGTATAACCTCCCTCTGATATTTCACGCAAAACAAAACTTGTCTCTGCCCGTCTCACGTCGATGATGTGGGAAACATTATGGCCCACCTTCGATAAAGATCACTTCCTGTCGACTTCAGCTCATTATCCAGGAGTGACCTAGAGACTCCCTTCAGGTACCTTGGGGCCTGCATTCCTTAATGGCAGGTTCTTCGTGTTCGACGTGAGGTTTTCATCATTGGCCTCCGATCGGATGATTCCCCGGGTGTTCGACATCGGCTCATTTATTCACATGCCGTGGATTGTACCTATAGTACCTTGAGGACCATCGTCATTATTGGTGGCCCCTCTCGCGTCTGTTAACAACTCTCATCATTGGCTGGTAATCAGACGATGTTCAAGCATGTTCGACTTCGACACATATATTCACATGTTTGAACTTGTACTTTGTTCGGGTTCGGATGGAGCGCAAGACCCTGGTTCCAGTCCATTATGGACCAGGTTGCGATTTTGTGGGACATCATTACATGACTTATTGATGGATGGCTGTGACCATACCTGAGTCCTCTTAAGGATGGCTGCGACCATACCTCTTATCATTATGGTCTTCTCAGCTGGGTGGCTGCGTCCACGCCACAGACCTCTTTCCAAATGTCTTTTGGATGGCTGCACCCATGCCTAGACTACATGTAATTGAAATATCAGTTGTATCCGCCTACAGGTTCTCTCCGGTGGTGTTCCAATCTAGCAGTCTTGTAAAGCATTTCACCCCTCCCACTCTCTCGGGCTTCATGCTTTAGGGGGCATTTGTTACACAGTAAAATGTCACTGCCATCATGCCAGTCTCCCTACTATGTTTTGAAACCACATTCACCTATGCTCATGCTCCTTAAAATGGCTAAAAAACCCTCTTTGCCTAAGTTAAATGAATCATTGCGTCTGTTAATTAAATAACCGTGTTGACAGGCGGAGGTTAGTGTTACTGATGCACTGCCAGCGCAGAAGCACACGTGTTTTCCACGCTGGTCCCATTTTACGGACAACGCACCCTCCGTTTGCCCTGTTGAGCGCTGACCAGACCTCCTCTATAGTTGATCTGGGATGTCAGCGCGCCAGCCCAGTGTTTCACCCGCGCTGATCCTGTTTGGGTGAATTTGTTCTAACAACCAACCTTCCAGATCCCTCCAGACTTGGTTGTTAGCATTGTTGAGGTCACCATCCTTTCTCTGGTACATCTGTTCGACTGACCATCCACTTATCTTGGGGGAAAGCTCATCCTTTACCTATTCATGGAGACTCCTTCTCTTTATAAGCCTCCTTCATTGCCCATGAGCAGCTAGTTTTTTAGTTTGGAAGATATAGACTTTGATTGAGGAATTCTTAGTGCATTAGTGCTGCTCTTTGTAGGCATTTGGTGTGTTGTGTGAGGATTGCTTTGAGCTTGAGGAAGGTCATGAGCTTGTTGCCTTGTATGTGAGAGAGAGACCTCTTTGACTTGGGAGATTTGCTTCAAAGGTGAATGCTTGGAAGATATTCTGGCTGGACCCTCTAGAGAAGGACTCAGCGTCAGGACTTTGGTTGTACCTTACTCTATTTCATGTTAATAAAGATAGATGACTATTCTTGTGGTTCCATTTCCATTTGTCCTATGAATGATTAATGTAAATTGTATCCTTCCTGACTGATACATAGTTGTTGTTAGTAGATTTTACGCTTTTGTTTGCCCTCTCTTTGCTTGTGCAGGTGTTCGTCCGCGGGGATAGCGGAGAATTGTGATCGGCTGGAGCGAAGGAGCGAGAGGATCATCTCTTCGACAAACATAGCGTTGGAATCCAAGTAGGTTTCTCTTACCCACTTGTTAACTACAACTAGGAACCTGCAGTATAGCATTGTTTGATTGTTGCTAGACCCCTGTTGGGCTACTAGGGATCGCCTCTATCCGTAGAGGGGATTTACCTCTACAACAATTTGGCGACTCCGCTGGGGAGGCCGCTTGTCTCTTTGTATGTCACCTTTGTTTTGATTACTGCTCCTTTGTCAAAGTTTTGGGGATTGTTTTGGCTGTTGGTTTGTTCCTGGGTTCGCCCTAGGGGCTACCTTAATTGCCTTGAAAGCCTGTTGTTTTGGTTTGGAAGTTTTTGTTCAAATTGATGTGCTTTTCAGCCTCAGCGTGTTTTATTTTAAAACAGCTGCGCTGACATCGCATCCTGTCTTCTTTGTTGTCTCTGTCATCGCGCTTGTATATTCAGACAGTTGCGCTGACCTGGTTTTTCGGGCCAGCGCCCTTTATTCGTGTCCTTCCACGCTGACAGCGCAAAGTTGCTACAGACACTTTTCTGTCATCGCCTTGTTGTTGTAGGGTCACCCGCGCTGATCTTGTAAAAATTCTTTTTGTCCAAATTGACCTACTGAACCTCTTGGTTTTGGCTTTCTCCTGCTTTCTCTACTTGGTTTTTGGCTTGGTAACTTTGTTTGAACTGTGACTTGATTGTTTGCGAGGCCTCATTCCACGAGAGCTCGTTTATCGCTCGTTTTCGGTTTGTGCAAAGCCTTCCTTTTTGCTCTTGCTGCTTGGTTTATGTTTTGTCTTGACTTTTTGCAAATACTGAAATGTGTCAGACCGTCGTTTACCTGGTCGTGGACTCTCATCCTTCGGGTGTTCGCTTATCTCCATTGATTTCACACTCAAACCCTAAGGCATCTAGTGGTCGTGTGTGTCTAGCCCCCCGTCCGGGATTTGATGTTCTTGGTTGGCCAGCCAACTTCGTTTTTGTCTTCGCGATTGTTTGGTGATTGTTGAAAGTGATTGATTGTGTTCCAAGCGGTTTGCTTTCCTCCGTTGAATTCCCCATTGTCTTTTTGAGCTTAGATTACGATAGCTCGTAAGCCTTTGTTTTCCTTTGATTTGGGAAACTGGTTTTTTGTGACTTGGGAATTGTCTTGTGTGTGCATTGAGTGATTTTAGTTTTTCACTTAGCGTTGCTATCTCTCTAATTCATTTTAAAAGCACTTTTATGTCATTTGGAAAGTAAAGCAAATTAGTGTCTTTTGCATTAATAGTTGAAAGGAAAAGAACATTTCGTTGTTTTGTGCTTTCAAAAGAAAAGTTTCATTTCCTTGCTGTTAGTTGCATTAGGTTGCGTGATTGCTTGAATTCGTTTTGTTTGTTTGAAAGATTCTTAACCTTCTTATAGCTAGAATTCATCGAACAAAATGATGACCTTCAGCATATAGTTGCATTTAGGTGTTTTTGAGAGATCATACGGTAGGACCTGAAACTCAAACCTAATTCAAGATCAACTGTAAAATAAACCAAATTTATCTAAAAATGCATTGGAACTTAACGTGAACATCTAGAGGTCTAGGCTAGAGACGTGTTCCG
>APFE030016753.1:0-15249 GCA_000404065.3 Pinus taeda | reverse complement strand
TCATGTCATATTCACCAAGTATATGTAAAGGGTCCTTATTTTTCTCCCACCTATTTGTGAAGGATTGGTAGAGCTCATCAGGGGTGGTGATGCTGTTTGCAGGCAGTGATCTAAACCATGTTCGCACATCCCCTGTTAAGCTTTGGACAAATATTCTCATCCTCACAGTTTCATCATCTATCTCATAATTTTTGAAATGATCTTGCATTCTCTTGGCATGCTGAATGGCCGAGTAAGGGCTAGTGGAGTCAAAGTATGAGATTTTGGCCTGATAATCTTGAGGTAAGGCCACTGGATTGGCAGGTAGTTGCAAAGGTGCATATCTGGCCATATTTACTGGGTTTTGGGGGTTGATTGAGGCAACTGGGACAAGAGGAATGATAGGTATCACAGGGGTGACAGGCATGGAGGATATAACAGTGTGGGATAAAAGAACTTGTGTGGGAGAAGAAGGATTTAGTGGGGAACTTTGAGATGTTGATGGGGAACTAGGGGAATTAGGGGTAGAACGGAATAGGACTCTGATTGGAGTGGGGATTGGGTTAGGATGCTCAGACTGTCAACTAATATCAGCAAGCTGGTCTTGTTTTTGCTGATTCCTAACGAATTTGGGGATTGTATTGGGATTTTGGAAGACAAAAGGGGGATTAGGATCAGGATTGGCCCTAGTATGCCGAAAATTCTTCTTGGGAGCCAGCTTCTGAGCTAGTCCTTTTGGATTTTATGAAAACTTTGTATAGGACAGAGTATAGCAAGGACTGGTCAGGATTTTTGGAAGGATTATAAGTATCTGTGTTGGGTATAATATCTGAATCAGCTCCTCCTTCAAGCTGCGGATGGTTATATGGGAGCAGCTTTGAAAGCTTCTTGACCGATTATTCAGAGCTTGAATGTGAATCCTGAAAAATCCTGGAGCTCCCCAGTGGAGTCGCCATTTATGTTAACACCCAGGTTGTTCCCTTTGACTCCTGAGGGAATACGGCCGGGGTAACCACTAACCAATCTTTGGGTTACAACTTCTAGCCCAGCTGTAGTCAGAGAGGGCTCTCTTGGTTAGGTTTGTCACTGTTTTTAGTGAAGGTTTAGGCTAGTGATGAAGTGAATTTTTGGTTGTTTTTGTGTTTGGTTGGGAGGATGCTTCTGATAGCTTTTAGAGTCTGTCTTCAGGTGAAACTAATCCATTGGGCAATGGGGTCTTTGACTACTGTTCCCTTGAGGTCTTGACTGAAGTGCGGATGTAACTACAGGGCCTGTATGTATTCTGTGAAACAAACTGTAAAGATTGAGAACGAAATGGGGAACAACTTAGAAAAGAGCAATTAAGAATTCTTTACTTGAGCTGACTGGTGTGAAAGAAGTCAGTATTTAGGAGCAATTTCTTGAATTCCTGAAACAACATGTTCTTGATATGATATAGTATTAAAGGTGGCACTTAAGAATCAGTCTTCAAATACTATAGCTGAGGAAAACATAAAAAATGACTAAGATTGAGTTCAGGGTAATCAAAGGTTAAACCCTGGAAATATTCTTTTTCTTGGCCATTTAGATATTGAATCTATGGATAGGATGAAAGATACAATGAAAGCATAACAAACATACATATGACAGAGGGTAACAAGAAAACTTATTGAGCCATGGAAAACACAGGAATCTTGCAACTTTAAGCCACACACCAGCAAGCCATCATGAGAGACAATATTTGGAGAAATCCCATCATTCTTTGTATTAGCTGTCTGAATCTTTATAACATGAGAGTAGCAGAAGAGAAAACAAGAGCTTTTTTACATCCGAAGTCCAACCCCTCTAAACAAACGCGAGGGGGAATATATAGAGGTTTCATATAAAATATCTCAGGTATTGAGTCATCTGAGAGGAAAATATCTCTTACACTTGTACATGGAGAGCAGATGAGAAGTTATTACAAATGTAAATGACTCTTAAAAGCCTTTAACTCCTGTCAAGATAATGTTTTGACCTTTTTGCATTTCGGAGGCAGCTGTGCGGCTTTATCATAACTGTAGAATAAAGTACTGTGCACCTGTTACTTTATGTGTCTTCTTGGCTCTGCCACCTGTGCTTGCTGATGCTGTCGCTGCGGTCAAGTACCTGTGCTGAGTTGGCTCAGCGTCTTCATACCTGCTGTTATGGCTTTTTCCCACCTATATATGTAATATAAACCTTTCGCCGAAGAAAAAGATTTAACTCCTCAACTTTGGTTCAAAAGTAACTTTATTAAATCTTGCCATGTATCTAGAGGAGGAAGTTGATGTTTCAAAATTGACCCTAAGGTCTCATCAGCTTCTGTATACTTGTAGAAATGAGGGGGCTCATCAAACAGATGTGATACTTCATTTCTGATAAAAAAAAAATTATCTAATTTCTCAAAAAGGATTTGCCCTGTCACTGGGCCTGCTGAAGATGTTCCTGGTGTTTCAGCAATCTGAACTGCTGCAAAAGCACTTACCCTCTTTATATATTTTTCATGAGGGAGTAACTTCCCTGATTCTAGCAAGCTGAGGAGCCCTCTGTCCTGCAGGGCCAAGAGCCTATTCTGAAACTTGTTTATATTTGCTTGCATATCCTGGATTCTTCTGTCCAGGGTTTGGATTAAATTTTTCATTGTTGTGGCTCTTTTGATCAGAGAAATGGTTTCAGTCCTATTACCAGTTCCCATTTTTACCAGCTGGGAACTTGTCCTATAGTTGAGCACTTCAATCATTCTGGGGGCAAGGTCTGCCATGTTGCCTAGGGAGTTTCTTGCTCTGTGTAGTTCTTTTCTTACCTTGCCAATGAGTCCCACTTGCTCGTATATGGCATCAATGTGCTCCCATTGGTTAGTTATTGATTGTCCAATGGCAGTCCAAATTACTTGTTTGAGCTCTGCTGTAACTTTCTCAAAATTGAGCTCCTTTTCTAGCTCTGCAATCTTTTTCTTCAGAGCTTTTACTTCTCTCTCCCTCTCAGCTACATTTTGCTTAGACTTGTCATATTTTTCATTCACCTTTGCTAAGTTGTCCTTGGCTTGATTGAGCTTTGACATTTGAGACTCTAGTACCTGTATTTCTTGCCTTAGCTTTTGCATATCCAGGCTCTCAGCCTGTTCAGTTGTAGGTGCTGTAGTGGCTGGAGCTGTGGTGGTTGGAATGTTCTCTGGTGCCTGTTGCTTCGGAGGGATGGTATGTTGAGGTGTCTCCTCGAGGTCTATGGATTCTGTGGGCGGCCTGGAAGATTGCCCTGCTTCCCTCCTTTGTAGCGCTGCTTCTAGTGTAGTCTCTGTGTCCTGTAGCTTTTGCTGTGTCTCTATCAGCTCTTTGTATAAAGTCATTAATAATGCTGCTGCATCTTTTTCTTGCCTTTGCTGGGCAACTTCATCTGTTTGTGGGTGAAGAGTTGGGGGAATCTTCATCTTCTTTTTTATTGTAGCTATATCTGCATCCCTCAGTTTAAGGACTTCTTGTATTGCCTTAACGTCATTGGGATCATGCCCAAACTCTATGATTATTTCCTCCAATGCCTTGATTCTGTTGTCTTTAGCTTGAGAGGATGCCCTCTCCAGCTCAAGTTGTGCTGCAGTATTATTCAAGCTATTTTGTAGCCTATAGTTGATCAAGGTCTTATCTGCCAGAGTGGCATAGACCATCTCACCCGTCTGCTTGTGGAGTTCAATTTGGTCTATGGGGTGGATGTCTTTTGAAAGGACTTCTAAATTAGTCCTTATGTAATCTGCAGCTGTTTGAGGTTGCTGCACTGTAGGGGCAAAATGGCTCATAGTCATTTTGCCTTCTTGCACATCAAAGGCAGCCATTAGCCTTTGTTGGTTCGCAGGAGCCATATTCAATAAATGATTATAGAGCCGAATCTTTATTGGCTCACTCCTCCTTTTAGCCTCCTTGAATTGCTCCTTTATGGCTGCAGCTGTATTCTGCTGTTGTCTTGAGGAGCTGACCTCCCCTAGTGCTGCTTTATCCTGTTCCTGGTGCAGGGAGCTGGCGGAAGTCTCCAGGCTTTGCATTTCCTCCTCTGAGAAAGGGTTAAGCCTTTGCCTCTTGTTTGATGCTTCTGTGAGGGGGTTTCCCTTTCTCTCTTTCTGCTGGTATCCTCCCTTTGAGGGGTTTGGAGAGTGGAGGAATCTATCCTAGAATCTTGTCTAGGAGGCGCCATATTGGTCATTTTTTCTTGAGTGGCTGCCTGGCCTTTTGCTTTCTGCTTCTCTTGATCTTGTTGATCAGTTTGTTGCTTTTCTTGCTGGGATTGCTGCTGATGGCCCTGTTGGCCCTGTTGGCCCTCTGCTTCTTCCATTATTTTGTCCTTTCCCTTGTTCCCTCCCTGTCCTGAAGTCTGTGGTGCCCCTTGTTGTGTTGTAGAGGATGAAGCAGGTGCTGTTGTCTGAGAACTTGGTAGAGCAGGCATCTGAGAAGGACATTCCAAGTCAGCCATTTTTAACAAATGCCTTCTAGCCCTCTCAACTAGCTCTTCTTGAGATACAGGCTCTATTAAGGTATTTTTCCTCCACTTTGGTTGGTTGGCATGTCTCAGGATGTGGAACATGCTCTCATGCTCATAGCTAGAGAGTTTGTATTTATGTCTTCTCAAAGATATAAAGCCATTGGGGTCATAGGGCCTCCAGGGGAAACTTAGTGTTAGGCCAAGACCTTCCAACATCCTATCTGCTTCTTTCCAACCTTCTCTTTTGTTTAGAATGAAATGGCCAAGCTGGTTTTTAATTTTGAGTTGTGCCTTCTTGCCTCTTCCTGCAAAGTGGATATGATCGGCATTGCCGAATTGTCTGAAATATTCTAAGGCAAAGAGCCTCATAGGCACATATTTGGGCAGCTTGTATGGGTGTAGCTCACACCCATATATCCTAATCACCGTGTGATGCTGGTAAAAATACCAATCTCCTATGCTGTAGGCAGTGGATAGTTGCAGAATCCTCTGCATTTCATCAGATAGTCTTGGAGGAGGTTCTGTCAAAAGCAGAGATAGAGCTGGATGAATGAATAAATCAATGAACTCACAATATGTATAGGGTGAATATGTAAGGATATGGAAGACTGAGCTCCAGTATACTACTGATCTTGGGTTTCCTGCTGCATCAGTTCTCTTGATTTCAAAAGAGAACTTTTCATGTTGGTGATACAGAATAAGATGATAAATATAAGAGGTGTATCTAAACACCTTTTCTCTGGATAAGTGCAGAAATTGCTCATGTATCTTATCAGAGATATAGGTGGCATAGTCATAACAAATGGGGGCCTTGCCAGGGGTAAACATTGTCATCATGACCAGCACAGTCTCCTCTATGAACTCCATTGATTTATACCCCAATACTGAGCTTATCATGTATGCCAGGTCCAGGCCTAGTTGATTTAAGTAGCCATCAAAAATAGGGGGATGCAGCACTGTATCAGATTTCTTGATAAACAGTTGATTCAATTTCAGGATCCCTGCCTCTGTGAGTATCTTAGCCCCTTGATTGATTAAGTCCAGCAGAGATAGAGGAACCAGTTTCCTTTGGGTTTTGAATTGGACCATATCCCTGATGGCATGAGGGGTGGTGTAAAATACAACCTCACCCTGAGGGTTCATTACAACCCTCTGTACTGGATCATAGCAAACAGCACAAAAGTGAATAAGGTCAGGGAACTGGTTGACCTGGGGCATCTTGAAAGTTGGGAGGGAGGACTCCCAAATGCCTAGGATATCTGTTCCATCTCTGTGCCTAGCCCTGAGCTCATTTTGCAGATGAATGTGGAATGTACATCTGGATGGGGTGTCTTCTGAGATCTGGTAATCTAAATCTGCAAACTCTTGCTAGTCCAGCTCTCTCTAAGGAGCATTCAAGGGAGTGACATTAAGGGCCGTTGATCCTGCAGGGGTATCCATGTCTGCTTCAAGTATTTCTCAAAATGATAAGTCTGTTTAATTGACAGGCGGAATTGAGAGGGACCGGAAATAGCAGGGTTGCTATACAGTAAAACAGAACAGCACTTAGCTTTGTGAGAAGGCTTTTGTGCAGTTTAACAGGCCTCTTTTGACAATCTGGGGGGTAATCTTAGTGACTTCACGATTGCGCGAATCAGGACAGGGTTTTTACTAGACTCGGAGTGTAAAATGGCTCTGCCAGTGTAATTCGACGTAATTCGACCTCAAATTGCATAGGGAAGACAGGAAATCCTCGGTTTTATGGTGAAATTTGAATATCTTGCCGTGTCCAGGTATGCTTTATGAGTAACTATGAAAAAATCAGTTTGCAAGGGAATGGATGGACCAGTACCTGTTTAACCAGCAGCTTGGGACGAACGAGTAATTGGGTTGGCGCCCTGAGCTTATGCGGGTGGTCGAAAGTTGGCCGGCAGACTGCTGGTCGTAGTTTGCATGCAGGCAGCACAGAGGTCCTTTTCACAGAAAAATGACAAAAGTTGCGAAAAAATTGGAAAATATGGCTTTTTACCTTATTGGCGCGCTTTTTTGGGTGACGTCAGCATGACGTCAGCACGTGGGACCTGGTTGGATGACGTCAGCAGGACGTCATCGGGTGACGTGGCGGCCCAAGACTGGTCCACGAGGGCGGTGAGTTGGCGGCCAGGTGGGCGAATGAGGGACGAGGTGGGTGGACGCGGCAATGATATATGCGACATCAGGACGAGGACGTGGGAAGGACAGGTGTCGCTATATCGGGCCCCCTCCTGCACGACAAGGAATGTGTCAGAGGGGGCTCCGATGGAGTTTGGTTGTGACATCTGTCCCCGCATGACGTAAGCATTTGACAGATATCGGAAGGTATCTGTCGGACGTCGGGAGCCTTCCGAAACTGCCATGAGCCGTTGATCTGCGGGTGCGCGATCTGACGGCTGTCGGGTGACTAACCTGCACGGTAGGTAAGTTCAGCATTTTTTTAACAGTCGGACGTCGGGGGAAGCCCGAAACCGATGAGAACCGTCAATCTGTCAGGGGCGTGATCAGACGGTTATCGGGTCAACAAGCTGCACGGAGGCTAATAGTCAACGGGCGGGTTTAAAATATAATTTTTATTGGCAAGCACGCCCGGTGGGACCCTTCGGTTTATAAATGATTTCCAATGGTTTTTTGATGATTTTAATACAATCACATTTTCCCGACAACATTAGGAGAAAGGCAAAAGCAAGGTTTTTTATGCAATTTTTCAACAGAAGGCATACGGGGGGCAAAACTTAGGATAAGCGGGCATTGGTAGATTCATATGAAAAAGACGCATATTGGCTCCCGACCTTAGGTTAAGGCGGGGAAAGTGGGTTATATGATATTTCCGCCTTTCAACGGTTTTTAGGGAGTCAAAAGGGTTCCTTTGAGGGTTTTTGGGCAAAAATGGAGCAATTGGGTAGGGAAATGGGTTAAAATGGAGAATAAGGTTACACATGGGTTCTTGACCTTAACCAGGTGTTAATTCAATTCCTAGGGATTAGAAATTATGGCTATAGTGCCAAGGAGGGGATATTTATACAGTGTGTGGGGTTTATACACCATGGTGTTATAATAATAGGGCAAAAGGAGTATAGGGAGCTAAATAGTAGAGTTAGCTGTTGGTATAGAGGGAACATATGGATGGGGGCTAGTAAAACCAAGTTCTTGAAAATAACTTGGAGTCAAGAGTAGTTCAAAATGAAAAGACTTTTTGCACAAGAAATGTGGCTTTTAAAGGTCATAAGCATCATCATAAAACTTTAAGTTTGTCTCATGAACACAGTTTATGAAGGGGTGTTAGTAACGAGTAATATACATATGGAAAAGGAAGTTAATCATGCTCCATTGTGCTGCTTATTTGTACATTGCTAGCAACTTTGATCTTGAAAGAAACATCACTTTTGCAACCCCATCTACCTACCCACTAGTTCACCTAACATTTTTTATTCCTTCTTGGAGGGTGCACTTGGACTTGCAAACCCTTTGTATGCCCTTTTCTTTTACATTGGCTTTTTTTTGCTTTCATTTCCTATCTAATACTACCCTTATTCCTTCCACGGCCCCAGATTAAGCAGTTGGGAACCTTAGTTTCTCTACCTAACTACTGATCTGCCAAGATTAAATAGTTTGGACAGATTTCTTTCTCTATTCTACAACATAAATTGAAAACATGGCATGATCCAGATTAGACTGTTGGACCATCCATCAAATTGAGTCCCTGTGAAGATTGGGACACACCTTGTCTCCTTATGGAAATATGGGATCTTTGCACTATCAAAGCAGAGCATATTTGGACCTTAAATAGCCAATCATGAAATATGAAACCTATTGGTATAGGTATCCAACAGTGGCTCCACATGGGGATGGTTTTGCTTCTTGAAAGACCAAGAACAGTAGGTCAGTATGCCTTTTCCCTTTAGCTACTGCTTTGAAACTTTGGAGTTCTGTCACCATGGATTCCTCAAATGTAGACTGATGTATAGAAATACAGGATGTATTTCAATTCTTCTTATTATCTGCAACTGTCTTTTGACATGACCTCATTCTTTATATTTCAGCAATGACAATATATACAACACATACAGAGTCTATATACAGCAGGCTATGTACAAGAGCAGGCCAGCTGCATTTATGGGAGGTATTCAAAATAGCGCTTAAGCATCCTGCCATTGACAGGACCTTCATCCAAATCAGTTTCATTGAGGCTTCTGAGGAAATAAGTATTGTTTCCTTGTATTGCTTGGACAGCAAATGGTCCTCTCCAAAGGGAGTCAAATTTTCTATGTTTTCCCTTGTCTTCTCTTCTGGAATCCCATTTGAGGACCTTGTCACCTATATTGAAATCTTCTGCTTTAGTCCTTTGGTCAAAGGCCTTCTTCAGCTTTTCTTGTAAGACTTGACCTCTGTTGAAAACTTGATCTCTGGTTTGCTGCAAACATATGATTTGATTTATTCTTCTTTGCATATCATTAGGCTCAGCTTGGGTCTCCTGGAGTATCTTCATAGCAGGGATCCCTAGTGATGAGGGGAATTTGGCCTCTAAACCATAGACTAGCTCATATGGGTTGACCCCAATTGACCTCTTGGTTGTTAATCTATCTGCCCATAAGGCATTGACTAGTTTCTTGTGCCAATTTCTCTTGTTCTCCTCCAGTATTTTCTTGATCATATTTACCAAGCTTTTGTTTGATGATTCTGCCAGTCCATTGCCTTGGGGATAATATGCAGTAGAGTGGCCCAAGGTAATGTGAAATTTGTGACAAAAACTGACCATCTTTTTAGATCTGAAAGCAGCAGCATTGTCTGTTATTATTTTGTCAGGGCATCCAAATCTAGCAAGGATATTTGTCTCCAAAAATTGTATAATGGTGGAGTCATTTGCTTGTCTGCATGGGATTGCTTCAATCCACTTTGTGAAGTAGTCTGTTGCTGTCAGAATCCACCTATGCTGGCCTGAAGAGGAGGGATTGATTTCTCCAATGAAATCCAAACCCCATTGCTGAAATGGTCTCTCTGTTGCAATAGGCCTTAGGGGTAACGGTAGCAATTGTCTCTTTCCTTCAAACACTTGACATTTATGACATGCAGTAGTGAACTTCTTAATATCTGAGAAAATAGTGGGCCAGTAGTATCCAGCTCTTAGTATCTTGTTCACAGTGGATTTCCAGTATAGATGCCCACCACAGTCTCCTGCATGAAACTCTTCCATGATTTTGTTGGCTTCACTTTCAATCAAACAATTTAGCAAGATGCCCTCATGATTCTTCCAAAGCAGATTTTCTTCCATGACACAGAATTTTGAGGCTTTCATTTTTACAAATCTACCCTTAGTTCTAGACAGTCCTGGGGGAGCACACAGGTTTTGCAACACATAACATATATCAGAATACCAGGGGGATTGTTCAAAGGCTGCACTGATCTTTGGAGTCGCCAGCTCCGGTTCACTGTCCAGTTGGTTAATATCTAGGGCTTGGAAATTAGTTTCAGACATCAATTTGGCTAAGCCCTGCCCTTTTATGAGTTTTGTAGGTTTTATTTCTATGTCAAATTCCAAAATATTTGCTATCCATTTGCCTCTTCTACCCTCCAAATTTTCTTGTGTAAGTATATCTTTGACAATAGGGCTTGGCACATAGGCTATTACATGGGAATAGAGGATATAGATCCTAAAGTCCTTAATAGCTTTGACCAAAGCATAGGCTTGTTTTTCCATGATCTGATATTTGAGAGGTGCATCTCTAAGAGCTTTACTAAAGAAAGCGATGGGTTTTTCATTTCCCAAATCATCTTTCTATAGTAACACTGCAACAATTGTGTGTTCAGAGGCAAAGGAGAATATGATGAAGTCTCTATCAAACTGAGGGCTAGTTAGGACAGGGGTTTGGGTAAGAGCAAATTTGATACTTTCAAAGGCTTGTTTGGCATCCACTGTCCATTTAAATTTGGAATCCTTTTTCAGCATGCTGTTGAGCAATCTGCTAAGCTCAGCCAGATTTGGGATAAATCTTCTCAAAAAGTTGATTTTTCCCGAAAAAGCTTGTAACTCTTTTATATTCCTGGGATGGGGCATGTGTTGGATTGCCTGGATTCTTTCTGGGTCGATTCTGATACCATCCTTGGAGATAATGTGACCCAGTAATTTCCCTTCCTCTAGGCCAAAAATGGATTTTTTGGGATTCAGAGATATTCCATATTTCCTGCATGTTATGAATATCTGTCTCAAATGTTTCAAATGGTCTTGGTCAGACTTTGAAAAAGGTGTAAGATCATCCAATTAGATGACTAGGAAGTCATTGATTTCTTTAGCAAAAGCAATATCCATTGCTCTTTGGAAAGTGGCCCCTGCATTTTTCAAGCCAAAAGGCATTTTGACATATTTAAAGGTTCCCCATGGGGTAGTAAATGCAGTTTTGTCCTGGTCATCAGGATGGACTGAAATCTGGTTGAAGACTGAGAAACCATCAAGCAAGGAAATTCTTGATGCCCCTACCACTCTCTGCAGGATGTGATCCATCTTTGGTAGGGGATAGTTATCTTTTAGTGATACTTGGTTGAGGTTTCTTAAGTCAACACAGAGTCTGATTTCCCCAGTTTTCTTCCTTGTGGGCACCAAATTTGAAACCCAATCGGAAAATCTAATTGGTGCTATAATGCCTGCTTTGAACATTTTTTGTACCTCTTGCTCCATTGCTGGGAGGAGCATAGGGTTGATCCTTCTGAGTTTTTGTTTAAAGGGTTTCTGATTTGGCTGTAGTGGAATTGTGTGTTGTATCATGGAGGTGTCATAGGATTTGAGGTCCTCATAACTCCATGCAAACACATCTTGAAACTCTTTAAAAAGGTCAATATATTTGGGTTTTTGATCAGGTGGTAATGCAGCGGACAGTTTTATGATTTTAGGCTGTTGAACTGTCCCTATATTATGCTCTTCAATGGCAGTGTTTAGGGGTTCAAATTTTGGTTTATTGGGGACATCATTAGAATCAAAAATGTCTTTCAAAGGAGCTAAGCCTATGGGCAGAAAATTGTTCTTTAGTTGTATCATTTTATTTTCATCCTCAGGCATCTCCTCATGTTCAATTTGTTGGATTTCTTGAATGTTGTACTGGTCGAAGATTGTAGGATTTAGCATTTGATTGGCTGTTTTGGGTGAGAGCAGTTGACTATTATGTTCACTGTGTATTTGTGATTGATTTTCTGTCTGAGGTATTTGCGATTGACTTGCTGGCTCAGTGTCTATTTTTAGACCTGAAAATTCTTCTTGTAGGGTCAGAAAGTTTTTGATTTGTGTGTCATTGTCAAATACTTGCCAGTTTTTTATGTTGTTTGGAACTGATGGTCTGTGTTTTACTTCAGCTGTAAAACGGTGATGGGGGTCAAAAGGTAGCTTGCAGGTACTTGCAAACATGGCTAGGCTATGAGCGTGCAGATTCTGAGCCCTAGGAACTTTGGTAATGTGGAACTCTACAAGAGACTTTAGTAGCTGAGTAGCAACAGATCTGTAAGACCTGAGTCTGTTATCTTTGGTAACAAAATTTCCTTTGATCTGTTGAATAACTAAGTCTGAATCCCCTAGGATTGATACTCTTGTAACTTGTAGTGATTGTACCAACTTGAGGCCTAGTAGGAGGGCCTCATATTCAGCCATATTGTTGGTACATCTGAAATTTAGTCTGTAGGCTCTACCTTCTGCATGACTGTTTTCTTTGTTATGCACCCACACTCCTGCTCCTGCCCCTAGTTTGTTAACTGACCCATCAAATTCTAGAAACCATAGAGTTTTTTCTTTCAAGGAGTTTTGAATGTTGTTTCCGTGGCCTAGATTTGTGAGTTGGAGCATGGGTTGTTTTTTCAGTTTGTCTGGTATGACGTCTTTCTCACTTGGTGGAATTGTTCTGATTTCTTGGGGGGCCATCTGCTCATTATTCAGTTCAGGTGTCCTGGTTTGACAGTTGTTTGTTTTGTGATCTTGAATGTTTGTATTGTTCAACTCAACCAATGTTTGTGTATCAGGATCTTTTTGTTCAGCAGGTTGGTTTGTTTCCATTATCTGAGCTTGTTCATTGTTGTTGTTTCCTATGTTGTCATTGAAAAGGATGTATGAGTCTATGTCAGTGTGGACAGCATATATGGGAAAATTTTGAGGCTTCTCTGTACTACTGACCATGTACTTCATCAGGGACTCTCTATACAATCTCTTGGGTTGACCAAAGACTGTGATAGTAGCATAAGACATGTCTAGTTGGAGAGACCCCTGAAGCTTAGCTCCCCATGATCTTGACAGTAACATTCCATATTTGGGTGGAATGTCAGCAACAACTACATCCATTAGGATTGTTTTGTTTGGATACTGGACTAGGGATACACATAAGTCTTTTATCAATCCTAGACACTTAACCTGGCTAGAATCAAATGAGAAGAGGTCCTTATATGGTCTAGTGATATCCAAATTCAACCTTTCCATTACAGACTTTGGAATTAAATTATGAGATGCACCTGAGTCAAACATTGCATTGTGTAATATTTTGTCATGCACATGCAGGCTGACATAAAAGGGTAGGATTCCTGAGCCTGCTAATTTTCCATCAACTTCAGGGCCAAAGAGCAATTCAGGGGTGTCATCCAACACATTGACATTGTCCACATTATCATTGTTTTTGTTATGACTGAGTTGAAGAGATCTCTGAATTTGTTGTTTATAAATGTCATTTTTGGCTAGCTCTGCCAGAGGAATGGCTACTTTCAGTTTTCCAATTTCAGTTTCCAAATCAAAGGGTTTCTCAGTTTGTGTTTTAGTAGAATGGGCGAGCCTCCTTTCTTTGTCTAGTAAGGTTTCCTCTTGATTTTGGGGTTTAAGCTTGTTGATCACCTCTTGAGGCTCTTTGCTTGAGTTGGAATATTCAAATGATGTAGCTGGTGAATTTGGTGTTTGTTCAATGATTTCTTCAATAGTTATTCCCTTTGTGGGTGAATCAATTGTATTCGTTGGTTCAGCTACTATGGCATTTTTAGGCTATAGTTTGTCTTTGGTTTTCTCAGGTTGTGATACATTTACAGTCCTGCTCCCGAGCTTGTATTGTTTATGAACCTCATAAACAGCAGTGTCATAGCCTTGCTTGAAATCAAATGATTCCCTAGATTTTGTCTGAAATTGTTTGCTATCCTCCTCATCATGATCCTCTTGGCTCAAGAAAACTTGGTGCTTATTGTCAAGACCCATTAGGTGGATATGAGTGTCCTCTGCTTGTTCTTCTGATAGGGATGTTTCAGCATAGTTTTCTTGAAATGGTGGCCTTATTTCAGGATCATTGTTGACTTTGCTCCCACTAGGATTTTGGTTCCTCCTAAAGTTTGGATTCCTGTTAGGATTTTTTGGTGGTGCTTCCCATGAAGATTTTCTTTCCACAGACTCTACCCTGTCACCTAACCTCTTCATACCAGAAATTATTGCATCCAATTTTTGGTCTAAGGCGGAGGGCTCCTCTTTGAAGGCAACTCTCTTTTCCGTTTTAGCCCTATTCCTCTTAGCAATCAGGTTTGCCTCAACTGTTACAGCAACCTTCTGAGTTTCTTCAAGGGTTTGAGGGGCTCTTTCTTTTAATTGGTAGGCCATGTTTTGGTCAAATCCATCTGGGAATTTGTATAAAGCTAAATCCGGGGGAGGTCTTAGGTTTTGAGGTATTGCATTGTATACATTATTAAACCTAGCACAGTATTCCAAAACTGTCTCTTGAGGACCTCTTTTAATCATGTCATATTCACCCAGTATGTGTAAAGGGTCCTTCTTTTTCTCCCATCTATTTGTGAAGGATTGATAAAGCTCATTAGGAGTATTGATAGAGTTAGCAGGAAGTGATCTGAACCAAGTTCGCACATCCCCTGTCAAGCTTTGGACAAATATTCTCATCCTCACAGTGTCATCATCTATCTCATAGTTTTCAAAATGATCTTGCATTCTTTTGGCATGCTGGATGGCTGAATAAGGGCCAGTGGAGTCAAAATATGAGATTTTGGCCTGATAATCTTGAGGTAAGGCCACAAGATTGGCAGGTAGTTGCAGAGGTGCATATCTGGCCATATTTACTAGATTTTGGGGGTTGATAAAGGCAACTGGGACAATAGGAATAATAGGTACCATAGGGGTAACAGGTACAGAGGATTTAACATTGTGGGACAAGAGAACGTGTGTAGGAGAAGAAGGAATTGGTGGAGAACTTTGAGATGTTGTTGGGGAACTAGGGGAATTAGGGGTAGAACGGAATAGGACTTTGATTGGAGTGGGGATTAGGTTAGGATGCTCAGGCTGTGGACTAAGGTCAGCAAGTTGATCGTGTTTTTGCTGATTCCTAACTAATTTGGGGATTGTATTGGGATTTTGGAAGATAGAAGGAGGGTTGGGGTCAGGATTAGCCCTAGTGTACCGAAGATTCTTCTTGGGAGCTAGCTTCTGAGCTAGTCCTTTTGGGTTTTGTGAAAGCTTTGTATAGCAAGGACTGGTCAGGAGTTTTAAAGGATTCTGTGTATCTGTGTTGGGTATAAAAGATATCCGAGTCAGCTCTTCCTTCAAGCTGCAGATGCTTGTATGGGAGCAGTTTTGAAAGTTTCTTGGCTGATATTCAGACTTTGAGTACAATCCCTGGTAGATATACAATCATTTCTAGATCCTGAAAACTCCCCAGTGGAGTCGCCATTTATGTTAACACCCAGGTTGTTCCCTATGACTCCCAAGGGAATACGGCCGGGGTACCCACTAACCAATATTTGGACTACAGCTTCTAGCCCAGCTGTAATCAGAGAGGGCTCTCT